>PVIJ01000476.1:0-287450 GCA_004024925.1 Scalopus aquaticus
AATGGTTTCACTTATAACAGGACTATAGGGAGGCCGGGTGGGAGAGAGACACTCAGCGGTGGGGGGGGTGGGGGGAGGGGAGGATAAGGGCACAAAATGGAAGAGAGGAGAATACAGGGGACCATGGAGATGGATCACGGGTGAATTGGTGGTGGGCTGCCCAAGGGGAATACAAAATGTAAAAGACATAAATAACAATTAAAAAAAAAAAAGAAACACATGCAAGCTTAGTGCTTTAAATAGCATCAAAACTGCAGAAGAATTTCAGCTGTAGAAGATTCAAACAAATTACTCATTTAAAAGAAGAGCACTCTCAAGATAAAGGAAAAATGAGGAAACTACAAGAAATACTGGATCCAGTTAAAAACGTAATAAAGGAGAACTTCCCAAACCTACAGAATGAATTAAATATGGAAGTCCAGCAAGCAGAGCGAATACCTAAATTCTTAGATAAAGAAGATACATCATTGTCAAACTATGAAAAATCAAAGACAAGGAAAAAATTTTACAGGAAGCAAGGAAAAAAATAATTTATAAGGGCTTCCAAACTAGGATTTCCCCCGATTTCAGTCTAGATGCACTCAAGCAAGAAGAGAGTGAAAGATAATATTTGCAATCCTGAAAGAGTAGAACTCTCAGCCAAGAATTCTCCATCATGAAAAATTATTAAATATGAAGGTTTTCTCAGATAAACAGAAACTAATGGACTTGGCTACCACTAGACCCATTCTTCTAGTAATACTAAAAGGAGTTTTTCCATAAGAAAAGAAAACCTGAAGCACAAACATGTTAGCAAAATGACAAGAGCAATGTAACACCAGTAACAAAAGCAAGAACTCTATGAGTCAAAGACAGCAAATTCTAAGGGGAGTAGAAATGGCAGCAAAACACCAGCTCATAAAGGACCCAGAACACAGAAATTCAAGTAAAACCCCATGGTAACCACTAACCAAAAATCCGGAATAGATACCCACAGATGAAGAAGCAAAGAAATTGGTAGAAATACTAAGGAAAGCCATCCAGAAAGAGTAGAAATAAACAGCAGAAAAATAAAACAACCAAACCAAAATTACTGAAAATAACAGTTCTTATCAGTAATCACCCTAAATATGAATGGTCTGAATTCATGAAAAGAAAGACAGGCCAACAATTTGGGTGACTGAATTCTGGCCATCAATGCTTTGTTTACAAGAGACCCATTTAACATCAAGATATAAAAACAGATTAAAAGTAACAGTCTGGAATAAAGTCATACATGTTAATAACTCAGAGAATGAACCAGGAACTGCAGTTCTTAGGTTAAATAAGCTAAGCTTTCAACTAAAAAGGTATTCAAAGACATACTATATAATGATCAATGGAACAACTCATGAAGATAGAACTTATTAATATTTATGCTGCAAATAATAGGAGCACCTAGTTATATAAAGCAACTATTAACAGACCTAAAATAATGTATCAACAAAAATATAATTGTCAGAGATTTCATCACACCACTGATATCAAATGAATAGATCATCTAGACAAGGAAATAAAGTTCATAAATGAAATTTTAGATCAGGTGGGATTTAATGAACATTTACAGAGTCTTCCATCCTAAAAGCATTGAATATACTTTTTTCTCCAGTACACACTGAACATTTTCAAGAATAGATTACATGCTAGGACATAAAACAAGTCTCAGACAGTATATGAAAATAGAAATTATATGAAGCATTTTCACAGACCACAGTGCTATATAAAGCTAGAAATTAACCATAAAAGGAATCCTGAAACCAAAATATGTGAAGAAACCCTTGGGTCAATGAAGAAATCAAATTAAGATATGGAAAGATATCTAGAGGCACGTGAAAATTAAGACCTTGTGGGGTGCTTTAAAAGCGATTCTGGCGGGAAGTTCATAGCAATACAAGCCCACAGTAAAACATGAGTGATCCCAATTTAACAATCTAACTCTGCAGTTGAAGAAACTAGAAAGAGAACAGCAAAAGCACCCAAAGACTAGTAGAAGGCAAAAAATAATAAAAATTAGAGCAGAAATAAGTGAAATAGAAAATAAAAACAGTGCAAAAGATAATTGTAACCAAGAACTGGTTCTTTGAGAAAATAAAATTGATAAGCCATTAACTATGCTTACAAATGAGAGAAAACCCAAATTAATTGAATCTGAAATGAAAGAGGTGAAATTACAGCAGATACTGTAGAAGGACATAGGATCATAAGAACATTTCATGAAATTCTCTATGCAAAACAAAATTGGACAACCTAGAAGAAATGGGCAAATTCTTACTTAGGCTCAGATAACCTCCCAAGATTGAACCAGGATGAAACAGATGGTGTAAACAGTCCAATCACATGTGCTGAAATTGAAAGAGTAATGAAAACTCTCCCTAAGAACAAAAGCCCAGCACCAGATGGCTTCATCAGTGACTTCTACCAAACCTATAAAGAAGGTCTTGTACCTATTTTGGACACTCTTTAAAAAAACTGAAGAGGGAATAAATCTCAATACATTCTGTGAGGCCAACATTACCCTGATCCCAAAACCAAATGAAGAACGTACAAAAAAAAAGAAAATTATAGATCAATATCTCTGATGAACATAGATGCAAAAATTCTCACCAAAATCCTAGCAAACCAAATACAGCAACCTATCAAGAAAATCATCCACCACAATCAAGTAGGCTTCATCCCAGGGATGCAAGGTTGGTTCGACGTATGTAAATGGACAGTGTCATCCATCAGGTCAGCAAAAAGGAAGACAGAAATCACATGATCATCTCAGTAGATGCTGAAAAAGCATTTGACCAAGATCTAGCATCCATTTATGATTAAAACCCTCCAAAAAATGGGAATAAATGGAACTTACCTAAATATTATAAAAACCTTATATGACAGACCTATAGCCAACATTATACTCAATGGTGAAAAGCTGAAAGCATTTCCACTAAGATCAGGAACAAAATAGGGATGTCCACTATCACCACTGTTAATCATCATAGCCCTGAAAGAACTAGCTAAAGCAATTAGGCAAGAAAAAGACATGAAAGGAATCCAGATTGGAAAAGAAGTCAACTGTCTGTCACTTTTTGCAGATGACATGCTGATATACTTAACAAAACCAAAAGACTCTACAAAAAAGCTTCTAGAACTAATAAGTGAATACAATAAGGTAACAAGATACAAAATCAGTACACAAAAATCAGTGTCATTTCTATATGTGGTGTATCAGAAGGGAAATAGGAGTATAGTTCTATTTACAGTCATGCCAAAAAGAATGAAATACCTATGATTAACCAAGCTAAGGCAGTGAAGGAAGGACTTATTAATGAAAACGATGAAACTCTATTAAAAGAAATAAAAGAAGACACACAAAAAAATGGGAAATTGTCCCATGATCCTGGGTAGGAAGAATTTCATAATTAAAATGACCTTTTGACCCAAAGCAGTTTACAGATTTAATGCAATAGCTATCAAAATACCAACGACTTTATTAAAAAAATAGAACAGTTACCAAATTTATATGGAACCACAAAAGACCTCCCCAAATAACAAACAATTTTGAAAGAAAAGAATAATGGGGCCTCCCCGGTGGCGCAGCGGTTAAGCGCTACGCTGTGGAGCTGTCGGCAGCGGCGACGCGAGTTCGACGCCCAGCCAGGGAGAATCCCACATGGAGCGGCAGACCTCTCCTGCCTTGCCCGCTGCTCCCCTCAGCAGTGGATTTCTGATCTGCCTGTTCTGCTACCCGCTCTGTCTCTGGTGAACCCTCTCGCCTCCCCACACCTCTGGCCTGTACCCCAGCTTGTATGTATAAATAAAAAAAAAAAAAAGAATAATGGGGGCATCACACTTCATGACTTCAAATAATACAGTATGGTATCAGAACAAAAACACAAACTGAGACCAGTGGAATAGATCTAAAAACCCAGAGACAGAGCCAGTAGTAATACGAACAGAAAATTTTCAGCGAATAAATTAAGACCACATGGTGGAGAGAAGATAGCCTTTTTAATAAATGGTGCTGGGAAACCTGGGTAGCCACATGTAAAAAAAGAAAGCAAGACCATAATTATCATCATATGTAAAAATTCACTCCATATGGGTTAAAGATTTGCCCATAAGAACTGCAAACGAAGTATTTGAAAGAAAATTATGGGGGACACACTGCAGGACATCTAACCCAAGGATGTGTTTGGAATACAATCCCAGCAGCAAAGGAAACAAAAGCAAAAATAAGCAAGTGTAACTTTATCAAACCTAGAGCATTTGCACCTTAAAAGAAACCATCACAAAAACAAAAAGACAACCTACAGAATGAGAAAAAAATATTAGTATACCATACATCTGATAAGGGGTTTAGCTTCAAAATTTACAAAGTAGTTACACAAACAACAAAGAAACAAGTGACCCAACTAAAAAAATATGCAAAGGACCTCAGTAGACACTTCTCTAAAGAAAACATTCAGATGGCCTATAGATATATGAAAAAATGTTCAACATCACTTATCGTAAGAGAAATACAAATTAAAACCTCACACCTGTGAGAGATCCATATGAAAAAGAACATAATTAAATTTTGGTGAGGTTGTAGTGAACAAGGAACTTCCATACATTGTTGGTCGGAATGCAAGCTGGTACAGCCCCTGTGGAATGTGGTGTGGATCTATCTCAAGAAAATAGAGATGGAACTCAAGAAAATAGAGATAGAAATCCCATTTGACCCAGCAATACTGCTATTAGGTGTTTTTCCAAACAACACGAAAACTTTAATATGAAAAGATCCACCTATGCCTATATCCATAGCAGCACTGTTTACCATTGCCAAGTCATAGAACCAGTCCAAGGCCCTGCAACAGATGAATGGCTAGAGGAAACTGTAACATCTGTTCGATGGAGTATTACACAGCTGTGGAGAAAGGTGAAGTGGTGGCATTTGGTACAAAATGAGGTGATCATATTGAGTGAAATTGACCAAAAAGTGAAAGATAATTAGATGGTTTCACTCATCTGCAGAATATAAATACCAAAAAAAACAGTTACACACAAACAATAGGAGAAACAAAAAATTGAACTATTAATAGCAAAAATGGGGATAATGGTATTATGGTGATGGTTCATGGGTGATGTGGTGTTGGGAGAACTACAGGTACATATCTGAAGGGTAAAATCAATTACTATACAAAAAATGAACAACTGATGTAAGAAAATAAACAAATTTAGGAAAACAATAAAAATTAACTATTCAAAGTTCTTCCTAAGTCTGCTGTGATACAATTTAAAAAAAACAGTCTAAAATTAAAAAAAAAAAAAGATGATAATAATGGTTACCAGAGGGAATAAGAGAGGATGGATGGAATGGGTCACAGAGGCAAATAGGCTATATGGGCACAGATGGTTTGGGGGAGGCAATAAAAAAGCTCATTTTATTGATCAGTTTGAAAATCAATTTGCTTTTCCCACATGAGTAATACGCTACTTCCTCCCTGGCTCCTTTTAACATTTTTTTTTAAAGATTTATTTATTTATGCATACAAGCTGGGGTGCAGTCAGAGGCGTGGGGCGGTGAGAGGGTTCACCAGAGACAGAGGGGGGAGCAGAACAGGCAGATTGACCAAAATACACTACTGAGGGGAGCAGCAGGCGAGGCAGGAAAGGCCTGCCAGGCCATGTGGCTCTCCCCAGCCTGGCACTGAACTCCCACCGCAACTGCCGACAGCTCCAAAGCGCTGCGCTTAACCCGCTGCGCCACCAGGGAGTCCTGGTCCTTTAACGTTTTTTTCCTTTGTTTTTAGTTTTTGTTGTCTTAGTTCAACAATGATACATTCTATTTGGTTGTCACTCAGCTTTTTGATTCTCTATGTTTATAAATTTTCAACCATTTCTTTTAATACTTAATCAGTCCTGCTCTTTTCCTCCTCTCTCTTTAAGACTAGTGACAGAGATGTTTGATCTTTTGTTGTAGTCACACAAGTCTCTGAGGCTGAGCTTTGTTTTCCATCTCAGTCTATTTTCCATCTTGTTCGTTCATACTAGGTAATTCCTGTTGTTCTGTGAGTTCACTCTTTCCTCTCCTCTCCATTCTGCTGTGGAACCTATCAAGTTTTTTTTGGTTTTTTTTTTGTTACTATGTTTTTCAGTTCTAAAGTGTCCATTTGCTGCTTCTTTATAGCTTTTATATTTTGGAGAGTCTTATTTTGTTGAAATGTTCCTTTTTCCCATTTATTTAAAACAAGTTCATAATTGTTCATTGAATGACTTTTATGATGACTGCTTTCATATCCTTCTCAGAAAATTCCAGCATCCATGTTATCTCAGTATTGGTATCTGTTGTTTTTTCTCATTTAAGTGGAAGATTATCTTTTTTTTGGGGGGTACAATAAGTGGGTTTCAGTTGTAATCTATATGTTTTGGGAATTATATTTTAAGATTCTGAATCTTATTTAAATCTTTTAACTAGTCTCTCCTGACACTGCTGGTAGGGAAAGAGAGTGCCTGTTCATTTATGTCAAATAGAGGTAGAAGTCCAGGTCTTGATTTACTGTGTTGATACCCTTGGGGGAGGAATGAGAAGAGTTCTTGTTTCTCCTTTATGGGACTGGGAGTTCAGGCTCCTCAGTATCTTCTGCTGTCACCTCTCTGGGTTGAGGAGAAGTGAATCTGTTGCACCATGTGACTGCCAGTTGACACACATTTAGGAGTTAGTTGTCCCTGGTAGGTGGTGAAAGATTTGCCTTCCCACTCAGCCTTCTCTGACACTAACTACCCTGGCATGAAGGGGGAGGAGAGACTCATTGCTCCTAGGTGGGGATGGACCATCTAGACTTCCCATGTCATCTCTACTGACATCAGGGATTCTTAGAGCCTGTTAAAGGTAGAAGTCTGGGCTCTTTTCTCAACCTTTGGCCTTTGTTGAGGTAGGAGGAAGGGTGCAGCCAGGAGTTTTTCATGGTATTTGATTGGAGTAGATGGTTACTGTCTAAAAGGCTTTTGTCTTTAAGCTCTCTATTTCCTGGTCCTTTGGATAAAGAAAACTGGCTTTTATTTAGGGCCTTTTCTGTCTGTGTCCACTGGTATCTCTGGGTTGGTAGCTTCTCTAGTACTCAGTCTGGGATATATAAAGTATAAAGGCAGGCCAAGAATTTACTGTGGTGTCTTTCCTTAGTCTAGATCTGTAATTGGCTTGTCTTCTCTTCACCTTGAATGTTTTCTTATGCTTGTTTTATACACTTCTAGGATTTTTAACTATACTGTAAGTGATCAGTTGAACTCTTCATTACTATATGAACTCTTCATTACTATGCTTTTTGTATTTACTAATTTTTTCTTTTGCCATATCTAATCTATTATCCCACTCTGTTTTTCATGTAAAATCTTGTGTTTTTCATCTATAGACTCAATTTTTAATGTCCTCTGTGTATCATAAACATATGAAATATAGTTAAACATTCTCTTCTAATTCTATCATTTGTGTAATTTCTAGCTCTGTTACTATTGATTTGTTTTTCGTTTCCATTGTGGGTCATATTTTCTTGAGTCTTTGCATCCCTATTCCTTATTGGGTGCTAGACATTCTGAAGTTGCTGAATATTTTTGTATTCTTATGAATATACTTGAGAATTCAGTTACTTGGAAACAGCTTGATTCTTTTGTGGTTTGCTTTTAAGCTTTGTTAGGTAGAATAAGAGTAGCCTTTATTTTGGGCTTACATTTTCCCACTACTGAGGCAGCCATGTTCCAGGTTTACTGTTGTAGTCAGTGACAACTCTTCCCAGCTATTTGTTGGCTTCTGTAATTGTTCCCTATGTTTTTTCTTTTTAAAATATTTATTTTTGTTAAAGTAACATTGGTTTATAACATTATATAGGTCACAGGTATGCAGATTTTCATATCAACACATGTTTGTAGTACTTTTAAGTTCATCGCCAAAAGTATAGTTTCCATCCACCACCACACAGTTGACATCTTTTTCCCAGTTTACTTATCCTCCTTTCCCCTTTCCTTCTGGTAACCAGTATTTTGTTCTTACATTCTAAGATTTCTTTTTGTTCATTCGTTTTGCTGCTTTATCAACCACATATGAGTGAAGTCATATGATACTTATCTTCCTCTAGCTTACTTCACTTAGCATAATACCTTCTAGGTCCATCCATGTTACAAATGGCAGGATACATCACATACATATTTACACACAGGCATTTATGTGTATATATACATCATCTTTATCCACTCATC
The DNA here is from genome assembly GCA_004024925.1 of Scalopus aquaticus. NCBI lineage: Eukaryota > Metazoa > Chordata > Mammalia > Eulipotyphla > Talpidae > Scalopus > Scalopus aquaticus. The sequence goes on from PVIJ01000476.1 coordinate 8,236, forward strand.
CATCAGTGGGCACTTTGGTTGTTTCCAACCCTTGTCTATTGTGAATAATGCTACAATGAACGTGGGTTAGGGGTATATACATCTCAAATTAGGATTCTTTATTCTTCAGATAAATAATCTAGCAGTGTAATAGCTGGATTATATGATTCAGGAAAAACATTTTCTATTCCGAATTTTTTGAGGAGTCTCTATATTGTTTTCCATATTGACTGCACCAATTTACATTCTCATCAGTAGCATATGATGGTTCCCTTTTCCCTGCATCCTCACCAATACTTGTTGTTTGTCTTTTTTTATAATAAACATTGTCATAAGTGTCAAATGATATCTAATTATTATTTTAAACATAAAAGATAAATATAAAAGATATGGAACATTTTTTCACGTGCCTATTGGCCATCTGTATTTCCTCTTTAGAGAAGTTTATTTTCCTTTGTGTAAAAGGACCATTTTAACAATGTTAATTCTTGTAGTCCATGAGCACAGGTTATCTTTTCCTTTTATTGATTTTTTTTCTTCAGTTTCTTTCAGTACTGTTTCATATTTTTCAGTGTATAGGTCTTTTATGTCCTCGATTAAATTTAGTCCAAAAGTATTTTATTCTTTTGGTGCAGTTATAAACAGTATTGTTTCTTTAATTTCTTGTTATACTGGTTCGTTATATATGGAAAATACAACTAATTTTTTTATATTGATTTTGTAGTCTATAACTTTACTGGTATTTGTTTATTATTTCTAATAGTTTTTTTAATGGAGTCCTTAGAGTTTTCCTATCATATCCAAATAGTGACAGTTTTACTTCTTCCTTTGCTGTTTGGATGCCCCCTCTTTTTTTTATGTCTGATTGCTCTGGCTAGGACTTCTAATATTATGTTTAGTGGTGAAAGTGGGCATCTTGTCTTGTTCCTGAACCTAGAGGGAGAGCTTTCAGATTTTCACCATTGTGGTGTTAGCTGTGAGTTTATCATGTGTCCTTCATTATGTTGAGGTACTTTCCTCCTGTGCCCATTTTATTGAGAGTTTTTATCATAAATGGGTTTTGAATCTTGTCAAATACTTTCTCTGAATCTATTGAGATGATTATGCAGTTCTTACCTTTCATTTTGTTGATTGGTGTATCACACTGATTGTATATGTTGAACCATCTTTGCATCCCTGGAGTAAATTTTTCTTGATAATAGTGTAAAATCCTTTTAATACATTGTTCAGAGCGCACGCGTGCGTGCGCATGTGCTCGCGCTCTCTCTCCCCCTTCCCCCCCCCCTTCTCCCCCTTTCCCCCTCCTTTACTCCTCCCATCCTTCCCCCACCCAACTGACCACTCTTTATCTTCTTGTGAGGGAAAGACCATCTAGGACTAAGCTGGGTACCCCTGGAGTACTTACCTTGCTTATTGCCCCCTCAGAGAGCACTGTCCTGTGCTACTATTTTCTCCGTTTGTTTTGATTCTTTCAGGTGGGAGAGTAAATCCATTCCCTTTACTCCATCTTAACTGAAAGTTTTTTATTTAATAAACAATAGAGAAAGACTGTTGTTAAACAAGTTTTGACTAAATAAGCTTTCATAATTTCTAAAGTTTTAATATCAAATGCTTTACATGTAATATATAAACATAATATGAGACAATTTAGTACATTAAGGTTATTTTCAACATTTATTTTACGCTCATGTATGGCTCACATGTGAAATTGCTTGACACATGGATTCAAAGAACAGTGGTATTCTAGGAAATTAGTAAGGTGATCTTTCATAAATGTGCAGCAAATAAATAACAAGTCTGTCAGAAAGTCCAATTTTTAAAGTGTCTTAACATTTAAAAATTAAGAATTCTAATGACTTTTAGAGGCACAGACTTTTGGCTTTTGGGAATCTTGGTTTAGTTTGGGGGTGGGGTGGTCACATAGAACTTTTGCATACTGAAATGCATTATCTAGTTTTCTTACGCTTCATAACATTATAGTGAATTTCAGTAGTTAAAACATAATTAGTGTTTATATGAGGTTAATTTGGTATTACATGGAGAGTAATACTATATATTCAGGCACAGTAGGAATGTACAATGATGTTGGATTTTAGGGAAAAAACTAAGAAAGTAGAAGTTGAGTCTTGACCTACTTATCATAAATTCTATTGCCTATTTAGCCTTTTTGTTACCATCTCACCTAACCTTTTTGAGCGGAAAAAGACAGTTGTGAGAATTAGATGCATTTTGTGAAAAAGCTTAGTAAACTGTAATGATCAGGTATCATTTTGAAAGTTGGTCTGAGAAATACAAGTTTCAAACAGTATGTGTAGTGGGAAAATTTGACTATACGTAAGCCCAACATTAATAACTGGAATTTTTTTCTTATCCTGTGCTTACTTTGGTTACTTTCAGAAATTTTTTAAAATTTGATTTTTAATACCCAACTTAAGAGAAATGAATCATACTATCATTTCCTTCTTTACTCGGCAACACACACTTGTGCTTCACTCACATATATGATCTGTAGGTTGTGGAGAGAAATAAGGATATTGTGCAATAGCCTACATCTTTCACAAAAAATATTTTCCAGCAAAATACAAGTTAGAAAATGCAGACCCTCACATGTTAATCTAAATCTGCAAACTCAGTAATATTTAGTGAAAAAAAATTGCAGAGATCATTAAATCAAATTATGTGTTCTCTGTAAATTCCAGTGACTCTACTCCATGAAGTTAATTAGATGACTATTTTTTTTAACGGTTTAAATCATATCTATAGAATGATGTGGGAGTTACTATTGAGAATAAGAATAAAAGGTTACAGAATTGGGTGAAGCTTGTTCTCTATGAATCAGATTTTAAGTGGAAACCACAGTTGTTTCTCATTCATGCTTTAGCAGAGGATATGATGCCATAGATCTGACTTTATTTGTAGTTTCTCCTTTAAGATTCACACCATTTTCTTTTCCTCTTTAAAAGCCACAGCAGTTTTGATGTATTATCAACACAGGATTAAACCACAAAGTGTACCTTGTTGAATATGTAGTGGGAGTGTTGTGTTAAATATCATGTAGTCGTCTGTCTACTGATTGTGGCAATCCAGTTTAGTAATATATTGAAAATAAAGCATATAAGCAAATAAGTACACACATACTTACACACATACCTATGTTGGGGTGAGTGGTATTTAGGCATACGGTTACAGGCATATGGAAAACAATTAAATTTTTAAAATATATTCATTTGTGTTTAAAAATAGCATTATATTTAACTTGAGTATAGTATGTTAATTTTCTTTTATTCTTCCTTAGCATCAAAGCATGCCATGGATTGCCTCTCATAAATGGACAAAGCTGTGACGCTTATGCAACTGTTTCTCTAGTGGGACCTTCTAGGTAATGTTTATTGATTATTATTAGATATTTAAGTTTTAAAATTTAAGAGTTACAAAATTAAGGTTCTAAAAAGAAATGCTAAATAGCTCTTTATGATACAAAGTAATAAATTATTTGAAAGCAAAATCTATTGAATTCATATACTTACAAACAACCAAATTCTATTCTTACAGAAAGAAAATGGGTGCTATTTTAAATCTGCAAACTCTTAGGTTGTGGTGAGCAACCTGTTTTATAGTATTAAGATGTATTTTAAAACATGAACTTGGCCTTCTTCATTCATCATCAGCCTTCCTACATTTCAAATGTCTTAGATTTTATGTAGGTAAAACCCTGTGTTCTTAAATGCTAGCTCAGAATAACAAAAGTCAGTTTCCATATTTATATTTGGAAAGCAGTGGATCACTGAAAATGCATTTTCACCTCGTGGAGTCTATGCTCGACAGAAGAGAATTCCAAGCTTTAGACAAACTGCTGAAATACCTGCCGTGGTAAATGTACCATATCATTGATTTTAATTACTTATATAGAAACCTATAGCATTTTGTAGTATTTTGTATTTTATAACTTCATTATGATTTCTTTCAGAGCCTGACTAATCTGAAATTAGTCTACAACTTAAAGATTTAAAATCAGGAAACAAAGAACACAAGATTCTTTCTAATTAGACACACACAAATGCATACCCCTTCTCACTAATCCCAAGCTCTCTAGTTTGTCTTACTTTTTTAGTAAATCATCAATAAGTACTTTGAAAAATATGTTTGTTCATATGTATATAAAGTACTTAGAACCATGACATAATAATTATACTCATGGGGTACTCAAACAATATACAATAGTATATTTTTGTTTTTATGGATGGTTTTAAATTTAAGAGCAGATATTCAGTCCTTTAACTTTTATACTATAAGAGGGATTTAGTTTTGCATGTTAAAAATGTTTAAACCTAGTAGAGCTGCTTTGTTTACAATCAATACCTGACACAAATTCTTCAGTGAAATTATTTAGTATATATGGGTAGAAACTACTTGGAATATGAATTCTTGTTTTAAAAAGTCACTGTTGGGCCTCCCTGGTGCCTTAGCGTTTAAAGTCTCAGTGCTATCAAGCTAGCGCCAGCCACTGTGGCATGAGTTTGATCCCCAGCCAGGGAGCTGACAACCCACATGGCGGAGCAAACCTCTTCTGTCTTGCCTCAGCAGTGTTTCAGTAGGTCCGCCTGTTCTGCTCCCCACTCTGTCTCTAGTGAATCCTTTCACTTCCACCCCCCACACATGTGGCCTACACCCCAGTTCTTGTATGCATAAATAAATCTTAAAAGAAAATGAAAAGTCACTATTGATTTTTGTATGTTATAATATAGTGGTAGAAGATGTTAACATTGGGAATGTCTGGGGAAAGGCTGCATGGAGCTTCCCTGTGTATTTCATTGCAGCCTCCTCTGGATCTATAATTATTTAAAAATAAAAAGTTTTCTGAAAGGTGGCTATTGTTTGCAGTCCAAGGATTTTTTTGTGTGTCCTTCAGGTACTTTTCAACATACATAAAAGTACTCTAAATCTCATTGTCTTCCTTCTGCCATTTATTCTGAATTGTTTATATAATAGAATATGTTACTAAAAGAAAAAATGACCTGAAGAAAGCTTGGCAATCAATCTATTATAGCCATAGAGAGAATAATACAGTCTTGGCATATAGAGAATATACAGAATTTGTGTATTCTTCAATTTGCGTTTTAGAGATACCTCAGTTTTTTTTTTCCTCAAGTGATATTTAACACTACAGTCTCCCCTGAGTCATCCTAAGAGTTTACAGAGGTCAGTCTCCCTGGTTGGAAATAGCATGTTTTATAATTGTGTACTATTAAGTTCTACAAGGTAAAACTCTACCACATTGGAACAGGAATGACCAAAAGAAGACAAAAGTAAAGAAGAAAACAAGCAACCCGCAGTTTAATGAAATCTTTTATTTTGAGGTAACTTTTTCGTTTTATATAAATATTACGTGGAATAGTTAATGCTGAGTGCTGGTTGAATTATTTTTTTCAAACTATGGCCATAATGATCATTTTTTGAAATTAAGTATTTCCTTCTGTAGAATCATGGTGCAGTTCCCTGAAGGCCCAGTAAATAAATAAAGGCAGATTTGTGATTCATTTGGAGGTGAGGGGGTCTAGGGCCACACCATTCCCCAGTCATCCTCAGTATCAAACCCTCCACCCCTACCCTACACTTTATTCTGCAGAGTACTGTTTGAAAACCGCTAGTGAAATAAGTATGGTATCCCTTGGTACATCTGAGTTCTAGTTCCAGTTAACTTTGAACAAATCTCTAAATGGGAAACTCAAGTTTCTTATCTTATGAAGGATGATTTATAAGGCCTTAATATTAAGTTATTTTTTAGCTCAATTTTCTCTACTCTGTGAACACATGGGTTTTTTTCATAGAGACTTTTGGCTGCCTTGAAGTTACCTTAAATACAGTGCTTTGGATTCCTTTATTTTGGACCGTTTGTTAAAGAAATTATTTTTCACTCTATTTGAAAACTACAAGAAAAAGATGAACTTTATTCTGAAAGATAGTAGAAACTCTAACCATAGAGCATGTTGCAGTTGTGAAGATTTTAAAAAGGGAAGGGAAGATTTTAAAAAGGAGAATTACAATCTGTGCTTTTTTCCTTCTTTTTGTGTGCTTTTCTTGATATTTCAAGTGAAGAGAGTGGGGGCCACATCTCACCATGCCTGGTTACTTTAAAAAAATAATAGAAATTTAAAAATATGTCAGAATTGAAATCAAAAGAATTGTGGGGAAGAGAGAAAGAAAAACAAAAGAAATACACCAGTGTGAGACTTTTCCATTTCCTGGCTGAGAAGTTGGTTCACTTGTTCTACATTTATTAATGGCTGCTGCATTTAACCTGGAGAAAATAAAGAAAAGGCACTTTGTAACAGATTACTCATTTGAAAATCACCTGCTTTGTATCCAGCTGTACCTATTAGACTTTGAAACATTCATTTAAAAAACACTGTGTTGAGTTGATTATAACAATTAAGGTTCAATCTCTATCCTTTAACTAGGATAATAGATTCAAAACCATACACAGATGCACACATGGAACAATAGAACAGATGTTAGCCAGATCAGCTGTATTCAGCACCACCTGAGTTAAGTTAGAGAAAAGAGAATATTAGAGAATGAACATCTTGATAAGAGACTTAGAGACATGTCAAAAAGCAAGAAGTTATGTCTAAAGACTAGCAAGTAGAAATTTGACTGGACGGTTTATATAAAGGAATAATGGAACTAAGAATATCAAACAGAGTAAGACCAACTGACAAAAGACCTTGAGTGCCTGACTGAGTTGCTTGAGTGTTAACCATTGAATGTTTTTGAGCCAGTAAGTGATAAGAGCAACACAGTGTTTATGGAGGAATTAAAAATCATCTGTGGGCCAGAGGGCTTAGTGAAAGAACAGAGATCAAGAAACTGTCGTAGTTTAGGTGTGTTAAAAAAAAGTTGGGGTGGGGGGGAGGAATCTGATTCAGGGGAGCATTATGGGAATAGAAAGGGATAGATAAAGAAACTGCAAAGGACAAAATAACAAATTGGTTACAGAAAAGGAGGAGTCAGATGTTCAAATCTTGAAAAACATAAGAAGAGGGAAAAGATGAGTACTTCAATTTGGGACATAACAAGCTCGAATTCTGACTTGTAAAGTCCTCTCATAGGCAGTTTATGACAGAAACTTAAAATGATAATGGTTGTAGATATGTACTCAATATTTGCTTACAGAAAGACAAGAAAACCAAGGGAGTAGAGGTGTACGATAAAGGAAGAAAATAAAGAGAAGCTCAATTCTGCCACTTATGCGTTCAGCTTTGATCATGTCACTCAATTTCTGTACTTCAGTTTCTTCATTTTTGAGATGAGGATAATAAATCTAGCCCTGCCTGCTTGCGAGCAGTGTTCTGATGAACAGAGGAGATAATGGGTGTGAAAGCCATTTGTAAACTTCACAGCACTGTGCAGCAAGCAAAATATAACATCCCTAGAGAAAATCCATATTTGCAAGTTCTGAGAAATAATATGTACCAGAGGAAGAAGCAAAGAATAGGTTGTAAGAATAATGCCTGAGAAAACTGAAAGAAAAGTGTTTCTGGGAAAGGGAGGTATAGTTATATGATCACTGGTTCAGATAGATCAAGATGGTCAGAACTAAGAATTCATCATCAGACTTGATTATTGAGAGAGGGTTTTTAGGATTGTGATCTGTTTCTGAAAAAGCCAGATTCTAATTTGAGTGTGTGGTGAGGAGGTGGAGGCTGTAGACTAATCTGTGTGAAAGGAAAAGTGTAGGATGACCATAATTTAAGAGAAGATTTTTTTCTTAGACTTGAGTGAAGTGAACAAGCTGGTAAAGAAAGCCATAATTAAAATAGGTCATATGCTTACTGCATGTTGATGGTGAATTATGTGTGGGTGGAGTTAACTTGTAAAGGAGGATGAGAAAACAGTAAATAGAAAGGTCTATGAGCAAATGGACATGTTCAGGGTGACTGTGGTAGCTCAGGATGTTCCTGCCAGTGGTCTTGACATTCTCAGTAAAAATGTGAGAAGGAATTTGAGAGTGGGGATAGTTTCTATCTTGAGAAATGTGGGAAAGTCTTCAAACAGTTCTTAACATGTGTAGCATCGCTGAAATAAAACACTTATAGCCTGAGTCACACAGATTACATATGAGCCATATATTTTATTCATTGCTTTATATTATATTGCTAAGGAATTGTATGGATGCAATTCCTTGGATGCAATTCCTTGGATGCATGGGTTTTTTCTTTTTATTTTTAATACCTTTTACTTATTCTTACCTCCCTATTAATTCCATTGTTATTTTGTATTGGGTAGAATATTACTAGGCATTTTCCTCTGTTTATAGCCACAGCTGAACATTTTTAGGGATTATAGTTTTTTAAAGGTCACATAGGAGAAAATATTTAAGGAAATTTTTTACTAAAATATTTTGTTTATAGGTAACCAGACCCAGTAGTTACAGCAGAAAGTCCCAGTTCCAGGTAGAAGAAGAGGACATTGAAAAACTAGAAATTAGGTATGTTCCATAGGGTTTTATAAATTTGCTTTTTTCTGTGCCTAAAGAAAATTCTAAATTTAACTGAAAAGGGTTGAACAAAACCTAGTAGGATTGTGTTTATTAGCAAGTTGGCTGATGACTCTTAAAAGAAAGTTCATCTAATTTAAATCTAGTTATCCTTTCAAAATACACTTCTTTGCAGAAATCATCAAGGTGTATTATTTTATAAACAAAGATGACATGTTTTTCACCAATTTTATTATTTTTAAATTTTTCACTACTTTAACTGTTCCTTAAATTTCTGAATCATAGCATAATGGATGCAGAGAATATGTAGAAAAGTATTATGTATTAGCCAATTAGAAATAATTTCTTTATTCTTCTTAACATATCTGCTGTCTAACAGAAATTTCAGTGAGGTAAGAAGTCTTGTAAGATAATTCAACAAACAGGTGCATGTGTTTGAAGTTTGTGCTATTTCCTAGGTCTTAAGCTTTCCTAGGGTAAGTTTTGTAAATGCATGTGTAGGTGTGGTGTTAACAGTGTGTTTATCTAAAGGGTGTATTAATCACATGTTTGGAATGATCAGGTAATGTATTTTCTAAAATCACCTATCTATACGTATTAACTGGTTCTAATTGAGAAAGAAACTGTAGTCTTGTGTTGGTTTTTTCTCTCAGAGTCAATGAAGTAACTCTGTAGTTCTTATTGCTACAGGTTAAAATAGTCTCTGTAAGAAACTTAAGTGCTTTCTTTTAGACTATTTAAAATAGTTACTTTCTGTGCAGTATTTTGCTTTCTTAGTTTCGGTAGTGAGGTATGTGATAATGCTGACATCTATTTTAAGCATGTAAGATTAATGCTATAATACACATCAAAGTAATTAAAGCTGCTTGTTGGCAGTGTGTGTTTTCTTAAAAATTGTTTGCAAAAAATAAAATCAGTTTTAAATTTTCAGGATTGATTTGTGGAACAATGGAAACCTGGTCCAAGATGTTTTCCTAGGTGAGATTAAGGTTCCTGTGAATGTCTTACGAAATGATACCTCTCATCAAGCCTGGTAAGAAGACAAACATTCTAGTGAATGCCATGGTTGATCATCACTATTAATATACTGTATATGCAAATAAATATTTACTATAGGTACATTTTATATTTGCAATGACAAGCCAGAAGTCATTAGCATTTAATTTATCTGGTCATTAATATTGCAGAAATATATTTTGATACAGTACTGAAATAAAACAACTAAATTCTCTGAGTATTTTTCTGTTCATAAACTAAAGAGTTGCTCATGTTAGGAGACAAGGTCACAAGTCAACATTTACAGTTCAGAACTCTTAATGGTCATGGTAATTGTGGACATTTGAGAAGCAAAGGGTTTATTGTAGGGAATCAGCTATTTATGGAATCTAAGCAACAAACCTTGCTTCACCACACCCCATTGAAATGCATTGTGGATAGCCCTTATGTTACTTTCTAAATGTCTAGAGTTTAGATGTTGTTGAGCTGATTCAGTTAATAACACTTTTCCAGAGTGCTGGTCACTCACTAATGGTTGCAATATTGTCTTACCTTTTCATGACTCCAAAAGTGACATTATATTGACATTGACTTTAGTGTTCAGATATTATATTGATGTTAGTTTCCCAAGCAGAATCACTGTAACAGTGTTGTTTTTTTCTGTCTATAGCACGTAAAAGCATGTATATTCTGGCCCTTCCCGTAGGTTGCCCAGTGGCTGACTGTCATGCTAGACTTGGATTTCAGTCTTTTTCATTTGCATTTTTAGTCCCCTTTTTTTTAGAACTCTTTCAGTTGCCTGGCAGAGGAGTTGAAACTGAGTATTTGATATTACTTACTGGGCATTAGTCTCATTTGTCTTTCAATGAGGCTGCCTCTCCTGATAGGCCCCACAGACCTTCACTTTGGACTCAGTTGTCTTTAAGCAGTTATCCTACCTTGTAGACTGATTTTTTTTTTTAGACTCTCAAAATTTTTATTTTTCATCCCTTGGAAAAATAGATCTAAGATTATAGTTAATTTTAGTCATGACAGCAAATTGATGTCATCACACACACACATTCTTACAACACAAGCATTCTCAGCCTCAAGGGTCTGTCCATCTTTGAAAAAGTAGCCTACATTTTAAAATACAAATTCCTAAACTTAATTCTTCAGGTCTTTAAATTATATGCCATACTACTCAGCACAAAATTAAAATCAGTTGTTCTTCCCAGGGCCCCTCAAAGTGAACTTGAAATGTGCTGCATGCCCTATCTTTAAAGTAAGACTATCTTCAGACAGGCTTCAAATTCAGCAAAATGACCCAACTATTTTGGCAGAATGTAAATACTCTAACAAATTAATTTTATTCCTGTAGATTTTCTTTTGTTGGTAGTATTTTAAAATATTTTAAAGTAATGTGCCAAAGATATAAGTACTAAAATTTGTACAGTCTGAAACAGAAACATCTGGTAATTCATTTGTAATTGCATATATGAAAAATATATAAAATATGAATGCCATTTCCTCTTAAGTCAGAAATTAAAACTCTTTGCCACCTTTGTCAATTATAGAGCTATAGCATCCCCTTGTGGGATTCATGGTAACTACATGAAACTTAGAAAAGCTGTATTTACCTTCAGTTTTTTAGACATATTCTTTCTAATCTTGATATTAAAAAAGAGAATAATTTTCAGTAATATAATTCTATTGTTTGAAAAGCCTCAACTTGCTAGCCTTCTTCACAGAATTTAAACCTAGTATTTGTTTATTATAGTCTTCCTGAAAACAGATTTTTAATGGTTCCAATTTAATTTTGTTCTCAAATTATAACACAAGCCAGTCATTTTCCCATTCCTTTCTTGGATTCCTTAGTAATGATGTGTAGTCTTTATTCTGAAGTATCTAGTAAATGCTTGGATTAGCTTGGTATTGCTGATATTAACTAACTTTAGCTTTAATCTTTGTAGATAACAGAATTTGTTTTTTTAATAATATACTCACAAGGTTCACAGGTCAAAAGGTAAAAATCTCATATACCTATCCCTCAGCTAATCCTTTTCTCTCTTTTGAGGTATTACTGCTTTGAGTTTCTGGATTATTTTAGGTATAAATGAGCAGGGTGTGTCTGTGTGTGTGTGTGTGTGTGTGTGTGTGTGTGTGTGTGTGTGTGTGTGTTCGTGTTCTTTACCCTTCTTCACACACATGTACACATTCTTTGTCCTGCTATACAACTTTTTTCTTTTAGCAGTTAGTAGAACTTCAGTAAATATATGTTGACTAGATGGTGATTAATAGTATGGACTCTGGAACCAAAATGCCTCGGTTCAAATCCCACTTGCTGCCGTTAACTACCTGTGTCACCTGGAACAAGTTACACCACGATTTGTCTTTGCATTTTCTGACTATAAAATGGGTATAATACAAATAGTTACTTCCCAGAGTTGTTAGAGATAAAATGCATTCACATCCAGTAAGCCACAAATGCAATGACCCTGAGTCTTAACTCATGCTCTCATTGTTATTAGTTATGCTGCAGTCACTATTATTTCACATCAATACATATAGAATTTCCACTTTGTTTCTTTTTGGACAGTATGCCATTGTTTGGAATGTTGTAAGTAAAGAAAACCTTAGGATAATCTAATTCAGTCTCATTTTATCAGTTACCTCAATGTCAGAGAATTTAATATGTGTAAAACCTTTGTGTGAATATACAATACAAATTGGTACAATAATTCCCCCACACAATGATCCGTAATATAAAATTGGACATTAATAAAAGAAAATAAACATAAAACTCTCTAAGTAAATAAATAGTAAATAAAATATGGTTTGAGTTTTTTCTTCCTACATGAAAACTAGAATAATATATTATTTTAGATAAATTGGTTTTCTAGTTGGCTAATTGTGGTCCTTAACTTCAGTAAAAATCTATTGATGCATTTTTGGAACTGAATTATAACTTTTCTGAAACCAGAAATAACCTTCAAATAGTAGAGCTGTCTCTAAACAGCTCCTTTCCAACCTCTGTTGCATTATGTACAAATGATTATGATTTTTGTCTACCAAGCTCAATTGTAATTATACAAATCCTGTGGTTAAAATTTTTCAAATACTGAATTTTTTCTGGTAAAAGGTTATCAAAACTGCTGATTCTTGAGAACGTAAGGATTACTTTTATGCTTCTACTTGTGAGAAAAATGTGTAGAGCGGCTTAAGGTCAAATTTAGTTAATTAATTTCTCTCTTTCCATTTCATGTTCTTTCATGCTAACAGACATCATTCAAAAACTAAAGAAAATATACTTGAGATTTCATTTTTGTATTTCTAAACCTTATTCACACCAGATTACCCTAGTTTAACCTTGAAGATATTTTATTTTATCTATAATTAATTTAAGATTACTTAATTCACAAGGGATCCTTCAGGTAGTTTAAACTGAGCCTTTATAACCAAATTTTAAAATGATAAATCATATTTACAAAAGTATATAAACAATTGTATTTGTCATAGTTATTATATAAGTAACATTCACTATGTACCAGGCTAATTAAGTAAATAAGTACTTCACTATGTAATCTCTTTGAGGATGTTTTAAGATTAACAATTAAATAGGTTAGATACTATTATTGCTTATTTAACAGATAGGGAAACAAGCACAGAGATGCAGTGATTTGCCTAAGGTCACACAGCTGGACAAACTGACTCCAAAGTTTGTGCTCTTAGAGAAATGTACAACAGGGCTCGCTAGTGGCGCAGTGGGTTAAGTCTCAGCACTATGAAGCTCCCCATAGCCACTGCAGCACTGGTTTGATCCCTGGCTAGGGAGCTTCCCACATGGCACAGCAGACCTCTCCTGCCTCGCCAGCTGCTCCCCAGTGGTGTACTTCGGCTGATCTGCCTGTTCTGCTCCCCACCCTGTCTCTGGTGAATCCTCTCACCACCCCACACCTCTGGCCTACACCCCAGTTCTTGTATGCATAAACAAATAAATCTTTTTTAAAAAGAGAGAGAGAATGTACTGTAATAAATTTCTTTTTTGGTATAAACATTTTAACTCAAAAATTAAAACTCAAAAAATACTTTGTTTTACACTAATTCAAAAGGATACATGCACCCGTATGTTTATTGCGGCACTATTTACAATAGCAAAGGGATGGAAACAACCCAGATGCCCCAAAATAGATGACTGGATCAAGAAAATGTGATATATATATATATACAATGGAATACTATTCAGCATTCAAAAAAGATAAACACATGCAATTCGTAGCAACATGGATGGAACTAGAAGGGATCATGCTCAGTGAAATAAGCCAAAAGGAAAAAGAAAAATATCGAATGGTGTCACTTATAACAGGAATATAGGGGAACCAAATGCAAGAGCGACAATCAGCGAGAGAGGGGGGAGGATTGGGGCTCAGAACAGGGGAGAGGGGAGCATAGGGGACTGTGGTGACGGTACACAGGTGAATTGGTGGTGGGAAACCTACGGGGAATATACAGTAAAGTAAAAGACATAAGTAAAAATAACAATTAAAAAAAATAAATAAAACCCTGCAAAAAAAATACTTTGTTTTAAGCTATCAGCAAAGATTTGGATGCCCTTACTTATAAAAATATTATTAAAAAGAAAATCAAAATGTTCCTTAATTGTTACGTGAAGGATCAGGTGGGTAAGACAGAAAAAATATGTATGTAAAAACAGCTTTAAATATTCAAGGAAAGAGAAAGACCTAAAAATCAAGGGAAGTTTATAAAATCCAAACCATCCTCACACCTTGTATGCATAAAAATCAATAACTGGATTAGCACTGACCTAAACCTTCCATGCTAAGACTGTAGACCTATTTTGGCTGATATTTTATAACTTTAAAAGAGTAACAGATACTAATTTGAAGATAAAGGAAAGTTGCTTTCTGAGTAAAATTCCTATAGAACAAACCAAAACACTCTGTAAATCTGACTAAAGTTTGGGAACACTGTTTAAGATGGATGGGGAGGAAGAACCAGGTTGTAAACATAATACAGCTGATTTTATTCTTCCATATATGAGAAACACTAGTTAAACTAGATGCAGAAAATTAATCAAGAACAATAAAAAAGCATCCCAAAGAGGCAAACATGGGTTCTGCCTATTCGAATACAGTGAAAGGTAAGGGATTCTACTATAGAAGCATTACTGTTACCTTGTAAAACTATTGTCTTAGATGAGAGATTCTGAAGATCACTTAGATCTCTGTGTGTCTCTGTATTCACCAGAGTGCTTTTTGATAATTTGACATTGTAATAACATACCAACAGGTAAAATATTAATCAAACAGATTTAAAAATTCTATCAGTACGTAAAAAAAAAAGTATTAGTCAAAGTGAGGGATATAAATGAAACACTATGGAAGGTGGTGGTAATTATTGAAACCAAGTGGTAAATATTGATATATGAGGGTGGTGGTGAGTTCTTAATTATTAATATTAATCACTTTTCTGAGTGAACATTTCCCAGCAAAACTTATCGGTGACAAAAAAATGCATATTGCCACTTGACTATTATTTTTCTTTTCATAAATTTTGTGATTTTCTTCTACTTGAAATATATCAGTTTCTGCCCAGTTATTGTAATTCAGGTTCACTTTTACTTATTCTGATAAAACTATGTATCTAAATTTATAAGGCTAGAGAACACACTGATTGTAGGAAACTGCCTAAAGTAATGCCATTTTCAGGATCAGCCAACTATACTTCCTTTAGAGGTACTTTTGAGTCATCTTCGCTAATAGGTTTATTTCTAGTTATTTTCTTGCACAGAAGTTTTCATTATATCTTTTCATTGTATCTCAAATAAGAGCACAAAAGTTCTGAAGGTGGTTCTTCCAAGACAAAATCTCTGATTGGCAGTAGTGATGCCATTTCTATTTAATTTCTTTTCCCTGTATTACCATCCCCTCATCATTTAAATTTTCTAGTTCTAATTTATGTTTTTATCATGTTTCACACAGTAATAAAATTTTATTAAACCTTCCACTCTTGTGTTTTTAAACATATTAGTCTATTAGGGGCAGTCATACATGACAAATATCAAAAGTAAATACTGGAACTACTGACATTCTAGCTAATAAGTAGAGGAGAAATGATAGAATTGTAGAATTATCATTTTATAGCTAATAAGTGAAGGCAGAATGATAGAATTGTAGAATTACAATTTTGCATAATGGTGAAGATTAATGATTAGGCAGTGACTGTATCAGTGACTGCCTAACTTCACAGAAACAAACAATCAGTTGTTAGTGCCTCTTGGTAGAACTCTACAACACTGTCAATGAAATGTTCTTGCTAGAATATCAAATCTTAATCTAACCAAACCTCTATATCTAACTATCCAGTATACAAGAAATACAAAGAAATGTATTAAGTGCCATTATGGAGCTAGAGGTAGCGTTAACACAGTCCTCAATGTGAAAATTGTATAGGACAAACTACCTGATTTCTTAGGGAATGCGGGAGAGTATGGATTAAAAGAAGAATTCTGGATGTTGATTGTCTTCAAGTATATATTTTTAAGTATACAGTGTAAATAACTACATATACATACAGTTATGTATAGTTATGTATCTGCCAAAATATTTATAATGAAATTGTGATACCTGCACATGCTTTAAAATAATGTAAGGGGTAAGTAGAGGTATGGCTGAAACAAGAATAGCTCTGTTGATAATTAAGGAAACTAGGTGGTGAGTTCGTGAGGGTTCAGTATACTACTGTCTTTACTTTGATATGTATTTTTAAATTGCCGTAATAAAAAGTCTTAGCAAGTAACTTTTAGATTTCTGCCTTGGATTCTATAGACTTCTCTGAGATTTTTAGACATTTCTCTTTTCTTGAATATTTCAAGCAGCCTCTGTTTTTATATACATATTTTCTGCCCTTACCTCCATGCATCTTTCTTAAATTTAGTTGGATTTCAAATGTTTTATATTTCTTTTTATCAAATATTTAAAGCTAATCAAATTCTTGTTCTTTGAGATACTAATTTTTTGTAGCTATACTTTTTATTTAATAAAAGTCTATTTTATCACTGGCTTGGATGTCCATACCATCATTTGGTAATGATTGTATTTTTACTTTAGGTACTTGCTACAGCCACGAGACAATGGAAACAAGTCATCTAAAACTGATGATCTGGGGTCCCTTCGGTTAAATATATGTTACACAGAAGACTATGTGCTTCCTTCAGAGTACTATGGTCCTTTGAAAACTTTGCTGCTAAAATCACCAGATGTCCAGGTACTTGAAAAATCATAAGTGTATGATGAAAAGACTTAAAATAACTCTGTTAATGATGAGGAAAATATTTCAGAGTATCAAATTTTATTAAATCAGCAAATATATAGCTATACTTACTTTATCTGAACCAGAAAGCTGATCCCAATATATGTCCACAATTTCATTTCTGATAAAAATTTAGAAAATTAAATATTACTCTATGCAACAATTATAGTGAACATATTTGAGTTCCTTTTTCAGGTTAGGGATTGAACATTTAATCATGTTTCCTTGATTTTGTGCTTTCTGCCTTTTTATATTCTAGCCAATCTCTGCCTCAGCTGCTTATATTTTGGGTGAAATATGTAGAGATAAAAATGATGCTGTCTTGCCCCTTGTACGACTGCTGCTACACCATGATAAACTCGTTCCTTTTGCCACAGCCGTGGCTGAATTAGACTTGAAGGATACACAGTAAGAGTTATATATTTTTTTATATTTTATTCAACATTAACTATGTGTTACTGAAATTGAACCCTAGTTTGCCAAATTGTTTTTATAATCACTGTTCCTTTGTATTGAGCAGCTTCATTGTGAAGTAGTCTGAAAAGTCTGTTATTTGGCAAGTAATAAAAGACAGTTTTGTAAGTTAGCAAACAGTGTCCACCAACAGTAAAGTTAAAGATTTTTTTCTAGCTCACTGTTGAAATTTCCTTTTACTAATTTTTGTTTTTTAATGGTCTTAAATGAAACACCAAGTCAAAAGGTGTTTTTTCTCTATGCAGTATGTGTCATCCTTATATGCACATGCATGACATAAAAAATAGGTGGCTTCACATTCCTCTCATGGCTTGACACACCCATTGTTATACATATAACCCCTCTCACACACACACTATAAAACTTAGTTTTATAGTTGATAAATATGCTTTTTTTTCCCCTTTAACTTATTATCTTGGAGTGTAATTTTGCTATGTTGGAAAATTCTAATGGCAGCAATCTTAAATGCATGGTAAAAATTACTAAAAGTATGACCAGAGTTAAATATCTAGCATTGATTTCACAGTCTTTGTTTACTGCATTTGGTTTCACCTCATTTCTTTTTATATTTCAGAGATGCAAACACAATTTTTAGAGGAAATTCCTTGGCTACCCGTTGTTTGGATGAGATGATGAAAATAGTGGGAGGGCACTACCTGAAAGTAACATTGAAACCTATTCTAGATGAGGTACAGCATATACCTCTGATATGATTGCTTGTGTGACTTTATTATAGCATCTCTTTCATCAAGTGATCTATTGCCTGGAATGATAGATGCATTTGTATATTACTAAAAGAATAAGGCTAAGCACATTGGAAGTAAAATAAATGACTTTTCCATCAGTGAATTTTTTACTCAGAGATTACATTGCAATATGTTCTATATAATTATTTCTTTTTTAGTACATTTCTGTTTAGCTAGAGTTTCAAATATGTAAGAATCCTTTTTTTATGTAGTTCTTTGGGATAGTGTATGTTTTACCTCTAAGTAGAGGTTTTAAACTTCATTACAGTTTTCATTTTTGTTATTAATGTGTATTATCAGAACAATAATAATTTTTTAATATAACCCATTTTTTAAGAAAAGGAATTAAATAAAAAATCTACTTTCCAGATATGTGACTCCTCTAAATCCTGTGAAATCGATCCTATTAAATTAAAAGAGGGAGATAATGTAGAAAATAATAAGGTAAGTTCTTGTTATCAGTATAATGTCATTACAGTTGGCCGTAATGGTATAATTATCTCCCACTTATGTTGTAATAGTGTTATATGGTAGAAAGCAGTGCTTTTTATTCTTTACATAATGCCCATTCTATTTGTAGCATTTCCTGTGTCTAGTTTTTAGAATGTTATTTCCTCATTGAGTTTCACTGTGTTTTTGTTCTTGTTTGTGTTTTTTTTGCTCTAGTAATAATAATGGAGTAAGGCATCTCCCATTCTGGCCATTCCATTGGGGTCAAATTAGTCAAGCTATGTTGTAAAATGATTTGATAAATCTATTCTTTTAGTTGCCTCTGGAGAAATGATGACTATTAGGGTCCCAGGTTTTCACTGCAGTGTATAATAGTACCACGATGCCCATGTAACCTGCATATTTGAATTATTTCCCTGTTTTCCTTTTGGCTCAGTTTATTCTCTATTGCTTCTTGTGAAGTTTATTCTATATATTCACCTCTTATATCTAGCTAGTCTAGATCCCATTTGTTAAATTAGGGCAGAATATAAATGGCCTTGTACTTGAATGAGTTTAGAGAAGGGACGCATACCTTTAGAATACTGAAGAGTGACTATGTAATAGATCTCATTTTTATTGCAGTTTTTCCATAAAGGCTATTGAAGATATTGACATCTTGATATTTACCTTTAAAATCCTACAGGAGAATCTGCGCTACTACGTAGACAAGTTATTCAGTACAATTGTAAAATCAAGTATGAGCTGCCCCACTGTAATGTGTGATATCTTTTATTCGCTGAGGCAAATGGCTACTCAAAGATTTCCTAGTAAGTACCTTGTTTATTATTTTCCGTATTTAGTATTTCTTTTGATTTATGTGAAATATTTAAGGCTTATAGGTAGTCTTTAGGTTTTTCAGAATAATTCTGACTTTTTCATAAAACATCTGATTTGTTGTTTTATAATCTCAAAACATAATCTAGTACAATGGCAGCTTTACACAAAGAGCAATTGAAAATCACTATTTTTAAAAAGGTGAAAATTTACTGTGGCTTGTAAGTAAACATTTATACCATGTGCTTATAAGATTGTTAAATATAATAAATATGAATACTTGTTATTTGTACTTACTACTTTTCTACTTGCATGTAGAAAACCTGGATGTGGCCTACTGCAAGGCTTGCACTGATCACTGTACTCTATCCAGTGATATTGGCCTTAAATATACATTAGCTATTTAATATTATTAAATAGTGAGAGTTTTCAGTTCTATACAACTGACCATATTTGACAGTTTGAGAATAGTAAGGGTTTTTGTTTATTTGTTTTGGGTTTTTTTGTTGTTGTTTTTTTATATATATCTTTTATATTGTGTATTCCCCTTGGGTAACCCACCACCAGTTCACCCGTGACCCATCACCATAGTCCCTTGTGCTCTTTTCTACCCCGTTTTGAGCCCTTATCCTCCCCCTCCCATGCTGAGTGTCTCTCTCTTATTTGGTTCCCCAATATTCTTGTTATAAATGAAACCATTCGGTATTTTTCTCTTTCTTTCTGGCTCATTTAGCTGAGCATGATCCCTTCTAGCTCCATCCATGTTGCTGCGAATTGCATGTGTTTATCTTCTTTGAATGCTGAATAGTATTCCATTGTGTATATGTACCACACCTTCTTGATCCAGTCATCTATTTTTGGGCATCTGGGTTGTTTCCATACCTTAGCTATTGTAAACAGTGCTGCAATAAACATACGGGTGCATGTATCCTTTTGGATTATTGTTTTTGTGTCCTTTGGGTAGATTCCCAGGAGTGGTATTGCTGGGTCATTTGGAAGCTCCATTTTTATCAGTTTGAGGAATCACCATACAGCTTTCCATAGAGGTTGGACCAGTTTGCATTCCCACTAGCAGTGTAGAAGAGTTCCTTTTTCTCCACATCCCTGCCAGCATTTGTTGTTGCCTTTATTTTTAATGTGTGCCAAGAGAACACTAAGGTTTTGGTGGTGAAAAGTTTTTACAGAAATGGTGTTAGGCATTAGAAACATCTCTATTGGATATACATAGCATTTAATTTTGCAAGAGTAGCTATATAAAGGCTTTGCTTGAAAACATTTCATAAAATTAAATGTTGCTATCTCTGATTGTTAATGTTGGAATTATTTTAAGTATATGTGTCTTTGATAAGTAAACTAGCTATAGCTGTCTATCTAGATCTGTCTGTAATGGCTTGGGGGAAGGTACAAGGAAGTAAGCTCTTAAGCTATCAGTTTTTTCCCAGCTGTGTGAAACTGTAACCTTATTTCTGTGACTGTCTGAAGAGATTGTACTATTTTACCATGTTTGTGCGTGTGTGTGCATGCCCACGTGTGTGCATTGTCTCACCCTCCACTAATTTACCCAGTGTTAAAGTGATGGGACTGACATGTAGATAAATTCAGACCCAGATATTTTTGCTAATTGTAGTAAAGATATAAACAGTTAACTGCAAATAAATATACTAAATCTGGTCTTTGTAACAAAATGAGAGGAACATATATTAATATATGAAATACTGACTGCAATTATATTTCTAAATAGTGTGTTAGGTCATGATAACCACATTGAGTGATTAATGTACAGGCACAGTGCTAACATGCATTATCTCCTATTCTGTCTAGACAGCAGCATGAGGTAAACAATAAATAGGCTTGGAAAAGTTACTTGTCCAGTGTCCCTGATTTGGTCAGAGACAAGGAGGAGAGCCTCAGACCTGGATGTGGCCTGCTGCAAGGCATACGCTATTCATTGTACTCTACCCAGTGATCTTGGCCTTAAATATATATTAGCTATTTAATTCTTATTTGTGTAAATGATCTAAAACCCCTTTTGATTTTTTGTAAATGCAAACTATCTTTTTGTTGGCTTTGTTAGTTTGTCTTCTTGTCCTCATCACTACTGTAGTGATAGTTCAGTTGTCATAAAATGTTTTCGTATTTTTCTTATTTATGCTTCTTACTACCTGGGAAGATCATGGAGGGTAGAGGATGCGGTGAATAGGAAGCACATCTTATAAAAACCTGCTAGTTAAATGACTTGTTGGTGACTACCCCAGTGAGTGACTTAAAAGAGATGAAATTCTAGCCAAATGCAGACATTCTTTCCCTCATCACCTGTTTCTCCACCATCAGGTTGTTGGGTTAAGTGTTGAGTCCTGTTTGAAATGAAAGTTTTAGGTAACATGATTAGAGACACAAGTTGTCTACCATTCACATGTATTTTTTGTGGAATATTGATAAATTTTTAAAAATAAAGACTTCTGCCTAATTTCTTCATTGTATTGCCTTTGATGTTACCGAGATTTTTGAGGGGGAAATTGAAATAATATCATAAAGCTAGAACAATTTCCTATCTAACTATAAGACACTGAGTATTACCACTAGCTAATGCTAAGTGCCACTTTTCTGTTGTAATTTTTAAAGTGTTCCTTGCAAATGAGAAGTATATTTCCAAATTAAAATATTTCTGTAAACTGAGCAGCTTTGCCTTTCATTTTCTTTATCATTTCTTTTGGGTGATTTTTAGTCATAGGATTTTCCCTTTTAATTTAGTCAGTCATTACTATGACTTCATCTGCTCAATCTTTAGTGAATAAATTATATAGGTCTCCTATTTAGTTTACATGTTTTTTCAATATTTTTTACTTTGTCATCATTGTGTTTTAATTCAGTGTTTTTGTGCATGACATTTCACCATTTTTTCCTGCAGATGACCCTCATGTTCAGTATTCTGCAGTGAGCAGCTTTGTGTTTCTTCGTTTCTTTGCTGTAGCCGTAGTCTCACCTCATACTTTTCATTTGCGACCTCGTCATCCAGTAAGTGTTGTTCTTCTCAAAACTTTATTCCATTTTTATTACAATGAAGAAAGGACAACAAGCCATTTTCATTTGACTGTGTTGTCTGATAGCCAGTAGTTAAATTTACTGGGAATTTTTTAGTGCCATTTCAGTCTTTGAAAAGGCTGAAAATTCTATTTTTTAAAATTATAGTTAAAAGATATACACAAGAGTAATAAAATGTTAATAAATGGTGAAGAATACAAAAAGGATTCATTATATTTTCCCTTTGCTATTGTGTATATTTGTAAATTCCCATAAAAGATATGTTGGGGGGGGGTTTAATTATAGGTTTTTAACATAGCAGATTTTTTAAATCCCACAGAAATTTGAAGAGGGTCATATCTGAAAGATGTAAACTTTTACTGAAACATAATTTGTTTGGTTTATCTATTTTTACCTTTTCTTCACCTAAGATAATATTGTAAATATGGTAAGATTTAAATATTTTTTAAAAGCATATAATCATTTTGTTCTGAAGTCCTACTTAATTACTGTATTTGAGTCTGCACTGCATAGATTTGCTTATTTCTTAACATTTTAAGACTCAGTTTTGCTTTCTCATATATTTTTGCTGATTCTTTTATCTTTTATGTTCCAAATACTTTATAATCTTATCTAATTGCCCTGTTGCTGATTTGTATGACATCATAATAGCTGACATTTAGTGCTTACTTTGTACTGGGCTTTGTTCTCAGTATTTTATGTTTTTGTCTTCCCAGTGACCCCATGAGGTAAATGTTATTATTATCATCCCATTTACAGATAAGAAAATCACAATTTATGAACTTCTCCAAAGTTATCATTAAGAAATTAGGATTGCATCTTAATAAATTTGAATTGAATTAAGCCAGGATTCTGATTCATTCAGTCTTTACAGTTTGTGAGTTTACCTCTGCTCCATCCTGCCTCTCAGGCAGACAGGTTTTTGAGCATCATAATGTATCAAGCACTGTGCTCATCACTGGAGAAAGCCATGTTAAGGAAGCTGCAAGGTTTCTGCACGTGGACGTGGGCTCTGAAAGCCATGCCTCCTCTTGACAGTTGTGTGACATTGACCTCCCATTTAACTTTGAGAACTGAATTAGAACCACGCTGCTGTGGCAACAGCACATCCTTTCTTGACAAAGGACAAATGTTCTGTGAATAGTACAGTAGCGAGTGGGCCAGTGTCCTTTTGTTCACATGCTATATAGAACTCCAGCAGCAAAAGCTTAATAACAGCATTCTGGGCATAAACAGAACTCCTACCTCTGAGCTTGTGACCCTTGTAGTCAGTGTTGGATCTGCATTTTCTTGTAACAGATGTCACAATAAAGTCCTTCTAACCACAAACTCTGTATTTTAGGTCACCTTCCATTCAGTAATGCTAGAGGACTGCTCAGATTATTGTATGTGTATTATTTGCTTTTAAATGTGACCTTATGCCTTCTTTTTAAAGAATCTTTTGTAGTAATTAGGGGAATTGGGCAAATACATAAGATACCTTATCTAAAACTGTTGGATTATTGGAAAAGTGACCAACACCTTTTTTAATATGTCATGTCTTTTCCAACTACCCGATATATACTTAAATCTAAATTTAGCATCTGATTAATATCTTGTAAGAAGTATAGACAATTCATACAATAGAAATTGAGAACAAGAAACAATCCCAGACTTGGGGGTGATGACATTGTGAGTTGTCAAGACCAGTGTTGAAAATTACAGAGTAGTTGGGGAAAAGTATCAGTTAAAAGGTTGTTGGATTTTACATTTAGAAGTTCTTAGAATTTTGAGAAGCCAGTTTTTGTGGAAAAGAGAAGAAAATCAGATTGCAGAAGACTAAAGAATAGGTCAGTGCAGTTTTACCTAGGTAATATGTCAAAATTGTGCTTGCCCTGCTGCTGGAAGGCCTAGGCAAATGCAAGCATGTATACATGTGTGTGCATGCACACCTGAATGAATAACTTTTTAAAAATAATTAAAATTTGGATTATGTTAACATTAACATGATAGACCATTCTATTTGACAAGTTTCATGATGACAAACAAAAAAGATTGTACCATCCTTCTTAATATATCCCCTATTCTCCCATTAATAGCTCCTTTTGAAACTCAGCCAAGGTAAACATTTCTAACCCTTCAGTCTGGGTCAGGTGCCTCTCTTATGTGTGCCTATAGCACCCTCTGTCTCTCTCTGTCATGACATTTGTCGTGTTTTATAACCATCTGTTTATAGTCTTCTGCATGTGACTCTTAATATCTTAGGAGCAGGGGCTGTATATTTTTTCTGATTTGAGTATCCCAAGGTCATGAAAGAGTTTTAAGGAAAAGTACATAGATGCTCAGTAAATGTTTGATAAGTATAGCCTAGAGGGAGAATGCCAAATGATGAGCCTTTCAAAATGGGGAAACCTACGTGTGATTTAAATAGAAGAGACAATACCAACAGAAAGGGAGAAATTAAGAAGAGAAGGATGCCAAATCAGTAATCTGGAGGATTCACGGTGTCCATAAAAGAAAAAGTGATGGGGTAAACTTTGGGGGAACAAACCAGTTCCTTTGAAAGATTATGGTGAACCATATGAAATTATAAATTGATCAAAAATAGCCAAATAGCAGTAATTTCATGTTTTGATCTCATACAGAGAAAAAAGGACATGATGTTTTGAGGTAAGAAATTGAACATTTCAGTTGAATTTAATGTATGTTAGATGGTATCTACTATATACCAATGCCAAGCTTGTACTGGGTGCCAGATGTTTAGGGTACTGGACATCTGTGAAAAATTATGATCTTAGATGGTAACAGGGGATCGATTAGAATAGCTTGTGTGTAGAGTATACCAGGGTATCAACAGTAGCTAAGTGACGTGATTGTCAGGTAACAATGAAGGTCATGTTGCTGTAATCAAACATCTGAAATTGTATAAAATGTGCTTTTCCCCTTCAGGGAATAATGATCTAAGTGCTGGTTTTAAAACTAAATTTGAATAGGGAAGTCTTGGTGAAATTCAGTTCAAATTCTTTTTTTTAGCTATTGTTTAGAATTTATACTCTTTAAAAGCAGAGAATTGTAAGAACCTTTTATACATATGGAATCCTGTATGTTTTAGCTAAAATGTTTTCTGAATAGCCTTAATTAATGTGTGTAACCCTTTTCAAAGGCGTATCATAATGATCATATCCAAGATTTCCTCCTTTTCCACATTGTATTACATCCTGGTATCTTTTTTTTTTCCTTCATGGTAACTGCCTATTTCAATGTGAGGATATTGAAGTATTAAGTAATTTCAACCAAAAACCAAACTACATCATTTCTGTATCTAAATTTTCTTGAGTATGTCTTTTGATAGAAGATACTATTTATATGAACCCCCAAAACAAACAAAAAAAGGACATTCTATATCAGTAGGGAAATTGGTTATATAAATGTTGAATTGGTGAAAACTCATTTCAGCATTTAAAATCTGTTCATTTCTTGGCTGTAAGTTACACCTCAATTTAAAAAAAAAAAGCAGGGACTTATTAGGGAATGCTGTTTAGTCAATTTTATTTATATTTCCTATTTTCTGGTATACCTAAAATATGCCTTGGAGGGTAAATGATTACCCTCCACTAAGATCCTATATGAACTGGGTGAATTCTCATTTCCTAAGTTGGATTTAGGTATTTGCTTTCATGGTGAAAAGAGTTGATTACAGAAGTCATATAAATTACAGGATTTATGTAGAGGTGGATTGAGTACAGAATATTTGGAAACTGCCATTTTAAGTTAAAAGGTATAAAAAAGTGGACACCATTGACCTTCTAAAAGTGAATACAGTTTGTGTAGGTAACCCAAGATGCCATTGTGCAAAAAACAACTTATATATAATATTAATTAAGTCATGGGTTTTCAAAGTAACATGTTATTAAATATAATTACTTTGGGAGAAATCGTCAGTTGCATGTCTTTAGTCTCTTCAATACCGAATCCAGTGAGTCATGCCCACCTTTAGCTAGATTTTTTTAATCTACATTGGTCGTTTGAATGAATATTTTTGAGTCAGTGTTTTAGAGCAATGTATCCCATTCATCTGGCTCTCCTTTTTATACAAATTCTATTTTTTGAAAGCTTAATAGTTTTGTGTCTTTCCCTTTTTCTAGGATGCACAGACAATTAGAACATTAACTCTCATCTCAAAAACCATTCAAACTTTGGGAAGCTGGGGCAGTCTGTCCAAAAGCAAGGTAAGTTTTATGGCTTTTGTTTTACATTCACACTTCTAAATGTTGTTATACCCCATAAATCTCTTCTCCCTCACTCCCTTCCTAATTCAAAACAAAGCTAAGAGAGAGTGTGTGTGTGTGTGTGTGTGTGTGTGTGTGTGTGTGTGTGTGTGTCTGTACACACACACAATAACTGTCTTTTTAGACAGATTGTTGTTTCTTAGTCACCTGTTAGAGAAGACAGCTTCATTTAAACTAACAGGTCCAAGGGGAATACAAAATGTAAAAGATATAAATAACAATAAAAATATATATTAAAAAATAAAAATAAAAAAATTAACAGATCTAAGAGAGGGAGAGAATCCAGTAAGCAGATATAAAAGCCTTGTTGTATATATCTGTTTGTGCCATAATCATATAAGAACTCTTAAGAGAAATCTTTAGCTACAGGCCCTATGGCTCTCTTGAAATATATAATTGAATCCTTTTAGACCTAACCCACAATTTAAAAATACAGTCCATTATATTCTTAGTTCTCTACTAAATATATTAAAATCCTGTGGTTTTTTTCCCTCAGTCAAGTTTCAAAGAGACGTTCATGTGTGAATTTTTCAAAATGTTTCAAGAAGAAGGATATATTACAGCAGTTAAAAAGGTATGATTGTTTTGTTCTGGAAATGTACCATTTCTTATATAGCACTGGGTAAATACCATTCATATTATTCCTAGCAGTCATCTCCAGTTTAAAAAAATGCAGTAATGTTAAACTTTCCATCAGATAGTAACAGGTTGTCTTTTTCTTCCTTTCTCCTCCCTACAATACCATGGGGGGGTTTGTTAGCTGTGAAAATATCTAAATGAGTTTTGGCAATAGCTGCCATTTCCAGTGTCTTAGTCACACAAATTACAAGTATCTAGGATTGGGGTCTCTTAACAGTGGCACCACTGACAGTTTGGTTGCAATTTGAGTGTGAGGGGCTATCTAATATACCGTAGGATGTTTAACAGCATCTCTGGCCTCTACCAATTAGATGCCAGTGGTATACCTCAGTTTTGACCGCTAAAAATGTTTCCAGACGTTGCCAAGGGTCCCCTGAAGGACAAAATTGTGAACCGCTGGTCTAGGGGAACAAACTTAGTATGGTACCAATTGGACTTTTTTCATATAATGTGTACTTAATTGCCCATAGTAAAAGAATATATGAATTATTGATCATTACATAGATAATGAGATCTTATGGTAACAACCTGAAGAAAGTTACTGTAAGTTAAAATGTATAAAAACCTACAGTATATACTAACAAGAGGCCTATCACATACAAAAATTGCTATACTTAGAAGTTAAGAATGTTTTGCAGGGATCTTTAACTTCTTGACACTTTAGTTCTGAATCTCCCTAAACAAAACGTAGCATTATTGTAAAACCCTAAAACTTTAAATAAAAATTATTTTGAATTACATCTAAACTTGGCTTGAAGAATGTACTGTATCTTATTCATCACAATTATAATTTAATTCAAATTAACAAGGCCAAATTTTAAATATTTCATTGAGTTTTTGTAGCATGATTTAGTTGATTTCTACAATATATTTTATTGAAGTACTTGTTTTCCTTTTTTTAAGGATCAATAAATGAAAATAATTAAAAAAATTAAAGCCAGTTGAATTTTTTTTTTTTTGTATAGAATAGAACAACTTCATCCAAAATTTTAAGCAACCATTGAAACCTTTTGATGGAGAAGGTCTTTCAAAATAATAGGCAAAGAAAAAGCTGTCCTTTTATTTTTAGTACATAGTTGAAACATTTTTGGGATAGTGTAGGCAGACTTTCACTGGCAAGATTGTAGTGTACTGTCTTTTGTCTGGTGGTTTTTTTCCATTTTTTATGACCTAGACTGTGGTAGCATCTGATTTTTCTTTCCTTGATATAATCAGAATGTGGAATTGCAAATGTCAATGGAGTAATGATTTATGGTGCCAGGAGTTTCTCCATTCCTGTTCTGCTCTGAGTCACCCACTCACATTCTCATGGCCTATCAAACATATTGTATTTACTGTCTTTAGATTTGGTTCTAGAGTCTTAAACTGACATAAGAAATTTTGCTCTAATTTACTGGTTTTCTTTATAATTTACTAGCTACGTCTGCATATGTGCAGTGCTAGAAACCTCAAAAGTTTATGAAGATCATTTCTCATTTTGTAGTAGTATTCTACAATGACCACTGCCTCAGAAGAAAATAGATTAGAACTATGCATCTTGTACTGTTCCCACAGAGTTTAAGAAGGATAACCTGAATGGGCTTATCAACAGGGTGACCTTAAGAAGTTTTAGTGTCCAAACATGGCATCTTAGCAAGAGTGTTTTCACTCTTTTTGGAGTACTGTTGATTACACTGGGACAAGTTTGCCCTAAGCAAACTAGGACCTACATTTACCCTCCTTATAGTCCTTTTTAATTATTGGTTATTTTTTTAAAGATTTATTTATTTATACATACAAGCTAGGGTACAGACCAGAGATGTGGGGCGGCAAGAGGGTTCACCAGAGACAGAGCGGGGAGCAGAACAGGCAGATCAGAAATACACTGCTGAGGGGAGCAGCAGGCGAGGCAGGAGAGGTCTGCCACACCATGTGGGACTCTCCCCAGCTGGGCGTCGAACTCGCATCACCGCTGTGGACAGCTCCACAGTGCAGCACTTAACCGCTGCGCCACCAGGGAGGCCCTCTTTCAATCTTTATGACTTATATTTATCCCATAGTTCCTTGTAAATAAACAACGAATGCCATAGTTATCATAAATAAGCAGTAAATATTTGTCCAATAAATCGATGCCTTAAGGAAAATAGTAGGAAATGAAATAGTCAAGTAACCATTACTCCATTACTGGATGGTCCTTCTGTGAAAACTAAGATGTGATAAGTCACTTCTTCAGTTTCCTGAGATACTTGTTCTGTATCATCATATATAATGCAAAAAGAAACTGTTCTTATTCTTTCACTTACCAAGACCTCTTCCAGCAAATTACAAGTAAACACTCCATTGGGAATCCCCACAGTGTGGATTTGGGTGGGCAGTCTGCAATCAATCTTAGAAGAAAATGGTTATGCCCACAAATTCTACTGTAGATCAGACACTGGCCATCTTTGTTGGAAAGTACTTTGTTTTGGTGTGTTTTTTTTTTTTAAGTACTAAACCAAACAGTGTAGACAATATAAAGAAAATAGCAAGGACTAAAGAAACCTAATCATCTATGAAGCAAAATAAGATTCCTCTCTAAGAACAAGAATTGCTCCTTGAACTACTAATTTGAAGAGACAACCACATGCCAGGAAATTCTTGACCAGTTGAGATAGCATGTTCAGGAAGCTCGACTGCTCCTCCCTAGCATGATGAGTACTTCAGATTTTCTCGAGCTACCATATTCCCCACATTTTCTATGGACGTTTACAAGTAGTGACTAGATTTCCAGGTTATTCCAGAGAACCCAGTTACACTTCAGCCCCATAACTGTGGTAGACTATATTGTAGGGCTCAAGTCACTGATATATATAATAGAAGTCAGCAACTCTTTTCAGTAAAGGATCAGTGAGTAAATGTTTCAGACTACCCTGGCCATTAGGCACTGTGCTACATATTCTTTTTTTTTTTTACAATCTTTAAAAATGTAAAAGCTGGGCCTCTCTGGTGGCACAGGGGGCTCAGTCAGCAGTATGAAGCTGTCGGCAGCCACTGCAGCACAAGTTTGACCCCTAGCCAGGGAGCTAACCCACATGGCACAGCAGACCTCTCCTGTCTCACTCACTGCTCCCCTCAGCAGTGTATTTCAGTCAATCCGCCTGTTCTGCTCCTCCCCACTCTGTCTCTGGTGAATCCTCTAAACCCCCCTCCCCAACACACACCTTTGGCCTACACCTCAGCTCTTGAATGCATAAATAGATAGATCTTTTAAAAAAAAAAAAAAAAGGTAAAAGCTATTCTTAACTCAGTGGGCCTTACAAAAAACAGACTACAAGTTGAATTTGGCAACCAAGCTATAGTAGGGACCAGGAGTACGCCAGAATTCAGTTTTTCAGAATTTTGAAAAGTAACAGATAATATGCTGTATACTAAGGAACACCCCCAGTGGGGCCTGAGGTAGCACCCTACAAGCACACTGTTTATGTGACACGGACAGTGTATGCATATTCGCAGTAAGTAGGATAAACATAGACACTATAAACTTCCTTATGCCAGTTCAGGTTATGCTACACCTGCAAAAAAAGGTTATTGTAAATGAAAAACAAAACTTTCTGTAGAGCTCTGTATTCAAAGGTTTATGGATTTCAGAATTGCAATTAGGGGTTATGAATTGAATCATTTCTACAGACTAATAAAGTCTGTGTTTTAAATAACTTAAATCTTTTTACAAAAACTGTCATCTATAAATTAGAGGCTTCCTCTATAGTTAAATATGTTATCCTTTATGAATTAGTTATATGTGCTCTTTAATAATGAAGAATTTTATAATATTGTCAGTAACATTTAAGATAAACTGAATTTATGATGTCCCTTATCACAAAGTGTACTGTTTCTCCATTTAGTTCTTGGATGAAATTTCATCTACTGAAACTAAAGAATCCAGTGGTACAAGTGAACCTGTGCACCTGAAAGAAGGGTAATTTAATGAAATTAGGCATGAATTAAAGTCATGTTTCAGTATAGACATTAAGTAAGTATGAAGAGCATGTGTGGGAGTGAGAAAATACAGGGTTTTGTTCTGTTCTGGAACTGCCTAAGTAACATCAATCAGGCAAGTTAACCTCCCTGTCCTATAAGCTTGCAAATATAATGAGATTATGGTTATTAGAGTACTTTGAAAAGGTTATAACATTTATGCAGTTTTAAAGTAGTGTTTTTGTTGGAAGTTAGAGAAAAATCACTCACTTGGCCCTTTTTCTTCTGGACAGCAGAGTTACAAATATTAAATTAATTAAAGACCATTCCCTTAGTATGGGCAAAATAAACGCTGAGTTGTATATGGCAAGAGTTATATATGGCAAAGGCATTTTCATATACTTAACATAATCTTATAAACTATTCATGTCATTCAGAATTAAGGATGATTCTTTGGTCTGGATTAACAGTTTTAACATTTCTAGCTAAATGCTTATATCTTTTGTTTTGACAGTGAAATGTATAAAAGAGCTCAGGGAAGAACTCGGATTGGAAAAAAGAATTTCAAGAAACGCTGGTTCTGCTTAACAAGCAGAGAACTCACCTACCACAAACAGCCAGGTAGTTGTGTTTATGCTTTTTTGTGGGGTCTTTTCCTGATTTTCAGTGAAATTGTCTTTTTTGCTGGGTAATGTTGCTCTGGTGAGTCTTTTTACTAATACTATAGTTTATTTTCCTGTGGTGATGCACACACACTAAGATTATAATATTTGACTAGTAACACCATGTAAAGTACTTTTTTTGTTACACATTATATTACTAAAAATTGTGTTCCTACAGTATGCTGTTTTCTAGAATCCTGGATAAACCCTGCTGTTATAACCACTATATAATCAAAATGTAAGGAACAGTAGTTCGATCTCTTAGAACTTGGAAGTTTCTTTAACTCTCTTAAGCCAAATTGGTAAGAATAAATATCAAATAAGTGAGAATATTTCAGTAGTTTGCTGGGAAATGCCAGCCAAAATTTTTCAGTAATACCACAGGTTGTGGTTCATGTAGTTATCATATTCATTCTAGACTATTGGGCAAACTAGCTCCAAAGTAAAAAACTTTTAATAATTTACTTCTTGAGAAAGTGCAAACGGGCTTTTTGGGTAAAAGCCATATTCCTAGTGTGATTTGAGAACTTCATAGAGGCAAAGTTTGTTCCTCAGTGGACTGACACAGTGCTTAAAATCTCCACCTTTTAAGTTTGTTCCTTTGGGGTAAAGCAGTATCAGCTGAATGCTTTTAGCTTTTGGTATCTTAGCAAGAATTTAGTATCTAGATCACAGATCCAGTACAGTGGGATTCTTTTTATTCAGAGTGGTCAGGCAGGATCCAAAGGTGTTCATGGAATCAAAATGGTCAGATAAAGCAAGAATCATTAAAAAACAAGCAACAAGATACATACATGTATTACATTTTTATTTATTTGTTTACCAGTCTTTGCTAGAGAGGTCTTTACTTTGAATGCAAATCTATAGATTGAATTTCCTATCTTTTTATGCAAATATACCCATAATGCTTCAGTTTTCATGTTGATTTCTCTGGAGTAAAGCTAGAACTTAAATATTTGAAAAGTAATTCAAGTATAGAATTCTTACAGATTTTCGTGGTAGTTGCTAAATTTGTTTCACAGCTGTCTCACCCTATATAAGTCAACTTTTTGTGGGTGTGGGTTTCCTTTTTTGAAGCTTTTCAGAGCATTTGCTGGATTTTCAAATAAATAAACCTGTTGGTATGGAGCACTTAACTGTGTTACTTTAGATAATATTTAAGTAAATTATAATTACATCTTGGAAAACTGGCACAAATAGATTTGGAAATACACCAGTGGACTCAGGAAGTCTAACCAGTAGAAACAGGGTACAGGCTTAATAGAATCACGTAACAATCATAATAATAATTCGACATCCCATGAGCTTCATTTGGTATGTCTTGCAGAAGAAATGGAGAATCTCAGTTAATCCATCAAACCTATTAAGTAAAATCCATTAAGAGAGCTTCTGCTATAAATTCTGAAGTTATCAAACAAACATCATGCTGAGTGTACTTTCAAGAGAAAATAAGTTAAGCTTAGTAGAGTGCTTCAGAGAGTCTGAAGAGTTAAAATTTTTTGTTTCATAATTCTTTAGAATGGCTTGGTGAGACTGTATATGCATTATATTTTTAAGTACCCAAGAATTAGTTATTGCATGTAAATGTTCAGATGACTAACTTACCAAGTAGGCTACATATTTTAGCATCTTTTTAAGCTAACCATAATTTGAATGTTTTAGAAGTTATAGCTTATGTTGAATACTATATAAATGTTCTCACATGTATAGCAACATTTTAAAACTCACTCTCATAGTATGCTAATTATATTTACATTAACAGTACATTGAAATGAAATTTAAGGTAAGTTAGTCATTCTCCATGAGTAAATAACCATGTTTTTCTCCTTTAAAGCACTTTCGAACCTACGCTAATATTCTGAGGTCTTGTTTTGGGTTAAGACTTTAAGAATCAGATGATGACTTTGGACTTTATCCTCCAGAAAAATGCACATACAAACATAGACACAAAATTTTGCATGTAATTTCAGAGAGTTCATAGAACCAAAATTCATCCACAGTTCTCAATAACTCTGTCCTATTCAGTCATCTTATGAGGATAAAAATCTGAAAGAATTTAGAAATAAGCTGTACCAAATATAAAACAGACATAGTGGAAGCTGTGTTGTTTTCAGGCTTTAAGAAACTTAACATTTTTGAAAGAATAAACTCTGTTGTATGAAGTTTTGAGATTGTTTATTAAAGCCTACAGTTTTAAGCATCTATGCTTTCTGTTTTAACTATTTTGATGGATTTTTCCAAAATGTGTTACATGCTTCCCTGCCTTCTAAAAAAGAGTTCATTGAACGTAAGTTAACATTTTTTAGATGACTCGGTCTGGCATTGATAATGGTAATTATTACATAGTATGCTGATTTAGTAATGTTTTCAGAACTGCTATGGTTGTTTTCAGCTGTTTATTCCTTATCTAAATGCCTTGGATTGCTGTGCTTTTTTGTTCCTGTGTTTGCTTTATACAGTTTTTCTCTACCCCTTTTATGTTGAGTCTGTCACCTTAAATTTTTTATGCTATCAATGACTAAACTACCATCTCATTCCCACCCCTATCAACCCACCTCCATTTTACTTACTGCTAATATACTATTAGTGAGGATGCATGTACTGTATTTGTTAAAATTGTGCATAAGAGTAAGAGACTTTGAGGATGCATGGGCTCTAGAGTTTCTGGTCATTCAGCAAATGTTTTGTATATTTCTTGTTTCCTTAGTATTTTCTGGATAGCCAAGACTACTAATTAAGTAGACTCTTGCTTCACTTACTGTGTTACTTCTGGTGTCTGAAAGAGTATCTTGCCCATTTTTTGTAATATAACGCTAAATAATTGAGTCTCACTTTGTCCTCTAGCTGGACACAAGTATTCTGAATCAAGTATTTCTATCACTTAAAATTAAATACTGTGGTCTTTTGCCAATTTACTGGAATTTTCTCCATCTTGAGGGTTTTTCTCAAATATTTTTGATGTCCACTTAGGTAACTGCTAATAAGTAACTAATCTTAATCAAACTAAGTAAGATTATGGCATATGAGTATTATATTGGCACTCAGTCAAGTTTCAGTCATGACTGCCTTGACAGTTTTTTATGGACCAGTCTTTGTGATTAAGTCTATGTAACTGTACTGTAATTAGGCATCTTCCGCAAATTAAAGTTCTAGTTGTATGCTAGAATCAATTATTGAATTTCCAGCCTCTTTCTGTCTCACCCAACCTCATCTTCATTTTGCATTCTTCATATGTTACTTCATTTACCATCTCTTGTAGCTCCTTTAACTTGTGCTCCTTTATAGTCATGCTTTTGCATAAGCTCTACCTAGAAACCTCTTTCTTCCCCTCTTCACCCCTGTAATTTTTTGTCCTTTAAGTGGCAAATCAAATGTCAGCTCTTTCTGGAAGTCATTTACAAGTTTCTGACTGTTAAAGATGCCGTATTCCCTTTCTGTGTTTCTTTAGCACCTTGGTAATAACTTCTGTCTTACTCTGTGGTCATTACTTTGGTCTGTCTCTTCCCTTAGCCTTTAAGATCTCAATGGTAGGAGCCATGTTTTTACTACTTAAATATTAAGGCAGTTAGTAAGTGTTTTTCATAAACGGTGCTCTTCAAGGAGCACTATGTCTTCCAAATGACGTTACCTGAATTGCTTTAACAACCACCATTCTCTGGTCTCCAAACTTGACTAGATATTGTCTACTTTGGGGAGACTTGTTACACACAGATACATATGCAGAGCTTACACAATTCCATATATCAAATAAAGTAGCTCATATACCTGTATATAAAAGAAACTTTCATAGTGTTTTAAACATAAATCTTAACATATTTAAGTTGACTCAGTTTTTTTTAACCTGCTTATATTTTCACAAACAGGTCTCTGTACCTTTCTTATTTTTTTATAACTAAAACAGGAGGGGGGAGGGAGAGAGAGATGGAGGGAAAGAGGGAGGAAGGAGCGAGAAATCTTCAAAACAAGTACTTAAACTAACAGTGAATTCAGCATGGCCTTGGAATACAAGATTCATATATACAAATCAATACTAGATTCATATATACAAATTCATATATACAAAGCAAAAGGAAACAAAAAAATTTGAATAACATCATTTACAATAGCAACCCCTCCCAAAAAAAACCTTAAAATACTAAAAATAACTTTAACCAAAGAAGTACAAGATCTCTGCACTGACAACTACAAAATGTTGCTGAGATAAGAATCTATTTAAAAGTTATATTATCATATTTATGAATTTGATCAATATTTTTGAGACCTCACTTCTCAAATACATCTTGATTTTAGCACAGTCCTCCTTCAAATCTTAAGTTTTTAAAAAAGATTTATTTACTTATGTATACAAGAACTGGGCTGTAGACCAGAGGTGTGGGGTGGTGAAAGGATTCACCAGAGACAGAGTGAGGAGCAGAACAGGCAGATCGACTGAAGTACACTGCTGAGGGGAGCACTGGGTGAGGCAGGAGAGGTCTGCTGCACTATGTGGGACTCTCCCTGGCCAGGGATCGAACTCGTGCTGCAGTGGCTGCGTGTAGCTTCATGGGCTGAGACTTAACCCTTTGTGCCACCAGGGAGGCCCAAGTTTTGGTTTTTTTTTTTTTTTTTTAATTGACAACTTACTCTAAAACTTATGTGGATAGAAAAGCAAAGAACTGAAGAAAACCAAAATGAAAAAGTGGAACAAAGTTGGAAGACTAATTTTTAAGACTTACAGTAAAGCTACAGAATTCAAAACTAAGTATTCATAGGTAACATATGTAAAAAGTATTCAAAACTGTAGTTTTGCCTAAAAGCTAGAGAGCAGTGAACAAAGAAGAGTCCAGAAAGACATATGCACATGTATATGTTCAATTAAGTTATCAAGGCAAAAGTGGTGCTGGAACAGTGGATAAACATGAACGGAAAATGAGAATCTCTCACCTCATGTTAGATAGAAATGTAATTGGGATGAGAAAAAATATCTTCGCAACTATGGAGTATGCAGGAGTTTCTTAGAATGTTAAAAGCACTAAACATTTTTTAAAGATAAATTATACTTTGTTATAATAAAAATGGTCCTATATTTTTTCCATTCTTATTTTCACTCCTTTTCCTTTTTTGTTATTATAACAAGCATAAAATGTATTACTTGGCAATGGGAATTTTTCAGGAGGTTGGGATTTACTGAGTTTCTTTAAACCATAAGCCAATGTTTTTGCCAGATTTGACAGTCTTTTTACTTACGTGTGGTTTTTTTCCTCCCTCTTTTCTGTCCTAGAATTCCCATTATACTATCCTCACATGCTTGATATTGTTTCACAGATCTCTGTAAGAGTTCATTTTTCTTCATTTTTTGCCTCTGTTCTTTAGGTCATTTCTATTTAAGTTCCCTTTTTTTTTCCATTTCAGATCTGCTCTTCAGCTCATGTACTACATTTTTCATTTCACTAGTCATAGTTTTAGGCTCTAGATTTTCCACTTGATTCTTTTTTATAGCTTCTACTTTTGGGAACATATATTTGTTCAGTCATATTAGCATGTTTTCCTTGAATTATCTGAACATACATGAACAGCTGCATTTGAAGACTTTGCTTGGTAATAAAGTAGACATTTCAGCCCACACAGAGTCAGTGCAATTGACTGCTTTTTCTCAAGTATGGATCATACTTTCCTTTTCTTTCTACATTTCATTTTTTAGTTAAAAACTCAACATTGAAAATAGTGTATTGTAGTGACTCTGGGTTCTATTCGTTACTTCTTAAACCTTGTCTAAGATTCAAAGTGCTTATGCTCATGTTCGCTTTTTTTGGTTAGTATATAGCTGCTGATGTCTCTGCTTAGTTGTTTTAACATAAATGTAGCTAGTTCTCTACAGTCTTTCCTGAACTTGCTTAGTTTAATGATTGGCCAATGATTTGAGCAGAGTTCAGATACCTCAATCAGTAAGACTTCCAACCTCTGTCACTTGACCTGTAGGTGAATTAAAGAACACATTTCAGAGCACAGCAAATTCATGAATCTTCCTAGGCTTTCGTCACACTCCCTGGAGTGGTCCATGTACAGATGCTTGTAACAGTCAGTCAGGAATGTAGAGTTTCTTCTCTTTATCTTTCTATAGCTCTCATTTATAAAATGTCACCCTGAAACCAACCTGTAGCTTCTGTCAACAAAACTATGAGGTTTTATGCTCAGAGCTGGGGAAGATGGAAACATCCTAGAGAGGAAGACAATAAGCTCACAGTTATTACCCTGTGCTGTAGCACTGTGGCAATTTTTCATGAGTAAACCTGTCATATTTTTACCTACCTTTGGTTTTCCAGTGTCCTGATGTGGCTACTTTTATTAATTTGCCCAGTTTTATACTTATTTTCTGAGGAATGTAATTGCTCAAACTCTTAACACTATTATCAACAAATAGTGACAGTTATTTTATTTTAGCTGTGTCCCTTGTGGGTCATATATAACTGGATTTCTATTTTTCTTGAGGTGGTAGTTTTTCTTAATGGCAATATAATTCACATGTTTTTAAATTCACTCTTTTAAAGTATGTAATTTCTTGATTTTCATTATATTCACAAAGTTGTACAGTTTATCACTAATTCCTGTAAGTTTTCATCACTCAAAAAAGAAACCCTATACCAGTCACTCCCTATTCTTCCCTTCTCCTAGCACCTGGCAAAC
The DNA here is from genome assembly GCA_004024925.1 of Scalopus aquaticus. NCBI lineage: Eukaryota > Metazoa > Chordata > Mammalia > Eulipotyphla > Talpidae > Scalopus > Scalopus aquaticus. Next base: position 46,712 of record PVIJ01000476.1, read on the forward strand.
ACTGATCTTTCTGTATCTGTGGATATACCTATTCTGGACATTTGATATAAATTGTGAACTGTAATAGAACCTTTCACTTAGCAGGCCTCTTTCACTTACAATGTTTTCAAAGTTCATCCTTGATACAGCATGAATCAGGACTTTTATGGCTGACTAATATCTCATTGTGTGGATAGATATCAAATTCATTCATCAGCTGATGGACAGATTGTTTCTAATCTTTTTACAATTATTAATAATGCTGCTGTGAACATTCATTTACAAGTTTTTGTTTGGACATACCTTTTAATTCTTAAAGGTATATACATAGGAATAGAATTGTTGAATCACTTGGAAAAACTCTGTTTAACTTACCTCAAGATTGTAAGGATGATTTTAATTGAAACTGGGTTCGGTTATTTAATGGGAATATTTAATGTGTTCACATTTATTGTGATTACTACCTTGTGTTTCCTGTTTAGTTAATTTTATTGGAATACCTTTTTGGAATAACCAAGTGCACTGTGTTCTGTCTCTAGTGAAAGAATTTGGGTGTTTTTCTACTTTTAAATTATTGGCAGATAAATTTAAACATACATGTTTATGTTAATGTCTACAGTGAATCAAAATCTCCAAGCTAAGAAGAAATATTAGCATGCTTTCAGTTCTTTTCCTAACATGTCCCTAAATCACGTGGAATTTTAATATTAGATTCTCATGTTTATTTTACCTTTTTACATTATGTTCTGATTTTTTATTTGTGCTCATCAGTTTTTCTAATTTCTTCCCTAACACTATTTCTTATATAACATACTTGTCTTTTTCCTGTATTCATTATTTCTTTAGCAGTTCTTCCTTAATGAATTATTTCAGTTAGGCTTTATGGCTGATAAATTTTCTAAGTATTTGGATATTTTTTAAAAAGTACTTTAACCCCTACTCTTGAATGATAGACTGGGCTTAAATCATTTCCCTCAGAATATTGTAGATACTACTCCAGCATTTGCTAGTTTCTTTTACTGGTAAGAATCTAGATGTCTCTCTGATGCCCAGTCTTTACTTTTCTCCATAGAAACTCTTAGGATCTTCTGAAACTTTCGGGTTCTTTTATTTTACTGCTGGTATCTAGGTATTGTCTGTTTTCTTCCATCCTACTCAGCACTTAGTAGATCTTTTCAAATATGAAGGTTTCTACAGTTATCTCTGGAGTATTCTCAATGGTAATTTTTACCTCAACACTCTTTCTTTTCTGTTTCAAAAATTGTTTTTGGACAGGTATTAAGATTTCTAAGTTCATCCATTAGCTTGTATCATTTTTGCTTTCTATTTTATGCTGTGTTTTTGGAGAGTCCCCACAATACAGTCTTCTATTTTACTAATTTATCTTATAATTCATTCCAGTTAATACTGTTAACTGTGAAATTAACACCAGTGACATTGTAACAGTATGCCTGGAAGTGATATACTTTCCCTACATATGCTGTGCTAGAATTTGTCCAGAAAAGACAGCTACAAAAGTAGAGTGGTTAGAAGAGAACTTCAAGCCGTAGTCGGTGGATACAGAGAACTGAAGGGGGGTGCATTCAGACAAGTATGAAGATGATTAATAGCTAAGCTGCGTGTGCTTTGTATATGTTAAAAAATATATAAAGATAGAAACTCCCTGCAAAATCTTTTTAATTCTCTGGGATTTCTGTGATGCCCCATGCAGATCAGTACCCATAGACATGTCTCCTCTGCCTACTAATTTATTAACCCCTTGATTAATTCAAATGTCATTCTCCTTCTTATATGTGTGTCTCTGTCAGAATGTTGATTTCCCTCATCTGTTTGGTGACTTTTGTTTCTGTTTTTTATAATTTGCTAATATTTCTATTTTATAATTCATTGTCCTGCTTCATTGTTCAATAGCTTACTTTCTGTGATTGTGAAGGAGGGACAGGAAAAGCTGCTGTGGAGCAAGGATGCTGGTACTGGCCTTCTAGTCTGTCTTAGCTCCCAAGAATCATCACCTACCCACCTGAGACAGCACTGCGCTACAGCCCAATACAACACATCCTTACTGCTTTAGCCAGAGATACATGCCTCTTTGATGCTGCTTATTGCAAGTGGGAGTCACGGATGAGGACCTGATTGGCCCCGCTGTTCTGCATGGAGCTTAGTCATTAATCATCTTCATGCTTGACTGAATGCATCCCCCTTCAGTTCTCTGTATCCACCGACTGGCTTGCAGTTCTCGTCTAACCACTCTACTTTTGTAGCTGTCTTTTCCCTACATGTGGCTTGGCCTTTGGTTCCCTTCAGTTTATTCCCTCTCCATCCCCCAATAAATTTGGTTTAGTCTGCTTCCAGGAAACTACTGATAGTCTTCTTAATTCCAGTGCATATCTGATTTGTATTTGTTGAATTTAAACATCAATTTCTCAGAAAAGCTTTCCCAAACCATCTAATTTAAATTACTTTCTATCATATCACCTTGGGTTATTTTTATCTCTAACTAATATTTGTCTTTTGTCAGTCTTTCTAGACCTAAATGTAAACTCCATTTTGAACCAACTCTTATGTTCTATAGAATACTGTATTCTAAGTGGTTAAAGCAGTGCTTATTATATAGTAGACATTCAGTTTTGTGACAGTAGAATTAAATGAGTATCTTTTTTAAAAAAAAAATTTCTACTTGAATTACACGATTTTTCATTTTGTATCAAGAATCGTATTTAACACATTTTCTATGTTAGCTTCTCTGTTTAAGACAGAAACTCTTCATTAACCAAATAATTGTCTTTGACCAAAAAGGTATATATTAATCCATGGACTAACTTAAAATATAAAGATCTTAACTTCTAGCACTTTAATCTACATGTTATATTAAAGTGAAATTTGAGAGGGTGAGGAATAGGAAAGGTTTGATTTTTCTAAGAATATTATTACAAATGACCAGAAACCATAATTATATTTGCTTATAGTTTATATATTTGCCTTCTAGTAAGTTCCTAGTTGAAATACATCATATTCTTGTGCCATATTAATATGGAGTTCTTTAGCAAGCTAAATTTTCCTTAACCAAATTTCCAGAATCTTAGAGTAAGGATTCACTCTACCAAATAAAGTATTTATTTTGTTCCCATATCTTTTCAGTAAATTTGTTAGGTCTGGTCAGCTGGCTAGCCAATATGTGAAAGTAGTGAGTAGTTTTTGAATTTAAAATCAGTGTTTTAAGTTAATACCTTAACTAAATATTAGATTAGAAAAGCAGAAAAATCCACTTTGGTAAGTCAGATTCACTGTTCATGTAATAATTACATGAAAGAAAATTTATGTCCCAGTAAGTTTGCAGTAGGCCTCTATAACTAAGTATATTGTTTTGTTTTTTTTTTCGGTCCTTATATAGTTATAAAATATAACATTTTTATTTTCTGTATAGAAATCAAATTTTTTTCCCACATTTTTCCTTGAAAATATTTTAATATTGAAAAAGGTAAAGAGGAAGTCATTATACAGAAATCAAAATTCATCTGTTCCATAAAACCGAGGATATTTATATATGTGCCATTTGAAATCTGTAGGTTACTTATACTTCTACCATCGAGGATAAGCTTAAAATTTACAGTTAACCCTCTCACCTTTTTAACTCTGATTGAAATTAATTTTTCCTGCCTCTTCTGTTACTTAGGCAAAGATGCAATTTATACAATTCCAGTGAAAAACATTCTTGCTGTGGAAAAACTGGAAGAGAGCTCTTTCAACAAGAAAAATGTAAGTTACGTAACTATTTAGAGCTTTTAAAAGTACATGTTACTTAGTTGAAAATTTTAAGTGGTTGTTTATTTTAGTATTTGCCATTAATTGTTAATTTAGTTTCTAAATTGCTGGTGAGAACTGTTTTAAAACTGTCCATTATTATTGATGCCTTATATACTCTGCTTAGCCTATTAAGTTAAATGTACTTTCCCATTACTTCCTTATTATCAAATTTCTCACTGGACACTCAAGCTCTTAAGTAATATAATTAAATAATATAATCCCAACCATTCTGTGCAGCCTTATCTTCTGCTATCATTCTGTACGTACCATATACTAATAATAACTAAGATGGTTTCCTTTTTTCTTGGTATTTTCCCACTGCTTTGCCTTTGGTCAAACTTTTTCCTCCATCTCAAATTACCTTCCTTTATTCCTACATATATGTTAGTCCTTTCCTTTGGATATTTGTGGCTTCTGAAGGTTACATTCTGTTTTACCAGTTAGTACCATGTGATTCAAATTGCCTTTGGGACTAAGTTACTTGAAAAGTAACAATCACAGGATACCTGAGCAGTTATGCTCTGCATTTCTGTTGTGCACCTATTTTTATTTTGTATTGTGTCCTGGTGTTTAGAATGTCACTAACTTTTTTATCTTAATTGCCTGTGAAGATGTTCCAAGTAATACACACGGAGAAACCACTGTATGTCCAGGCAAATAATTGTGTAGAAGCAAATGAATGGATAGATGCACTCTGCAGGGTGAGCCGATGCAATCAGAACAGGCTCAGTGTTTATCATCCTTCTGCGTATCTCAATGGAAGCTGGCTCTGCTGTCAGGAGACCAATGAAAACACTCTTGGATGCAAGCCATGTACCACGTAAGTTTTTTTCTGATTAAAAAAACAGCATTTTTAAATGTGATTTATCCATACCATGCAGTATTATTTGATCATAAAGTAGAATGAAGCACCGATACATACTGCATCACAGATGAACCCTGGAAACATGCTAAGTGAAAGAAACCAGCCACAAAGGCTGTCCTATATAGCATTTATATTAAATATCCAGAATAGGTGACCATAAAGACAGAAAGTAGATTACAGATTGGTGGGGAGCTGGAAGGAGAGCAGAATGAGGAGTGGTAATGAACACAGGGTTTCTTTTTGGGATGATGAAAATAAGGAATGGTTGCAAAAGTCATAAAAGGGGCAATGTGTAAATAGATATGCTATGTTCAGCAAGGTATCAAGGAAGAAGGGTTTAGCATTCTCTTTCTAATTGTATGGAACCACTGCTTTTGTGATTAAACATACAGGCTGTTAAAATTATTTCACTTAAAAATTTCCCTCCTTTTGATTAGTCACATAACAGCCAAACATCTTTGACTTCATTTTATTTCATTATCAAAGGAGACTAGATTTCTGAGTTTCTTTCTGCAAAATTCTGTTACTCTATTTTTAGTCTCAAACCATCAGAAGTTTTTGACATGTTAACAAAGTAAAAATTTTCCAATGTCTTTAATTTCATTTTTACCATAGAGGTATCCCTGCAGATATCCAAATAGATATTGATGAAGACAGAGAAACAGAAAGAATTTATTCCCTTTTTACCCTCAGTTTACTTAAGCTGCAGAAAATGGAAGGTAAATATAAAGTATTTTTTATAACAATGATGCTTCATTACCAATTCCTGAAGTATTGCTTTGGCATTATCTTAAAATTGAAAATACTCATAGGTTTACCAAAATGTTATTCATGTAACAGATTCCCAGAAGGGGGTGTTTTTCATAGATATCATAAGATAAAAATACTTTTTACCTAAGTGTGATGATAACTAATAAAATGTATATATTTTAGTTATCTATGCTTTGCCAGAGGAGATCTCAGTTTGAGACACTTGAGAAATTTTTATTTGTTCTACAAATTACATTTTGCAATTTAGTTTTCTAATCAGAAATTTTACTGCTTCTTTTAGAGGCTTGTGGAACTATAGCTGTCTATCAAGGACCACAGAAAGAGCCTGATGATTATTCTAACTTTGTAATTGAGGATTCTGTAACGACCTTTAAGACAATTCAGCAAATAAAAAGCACCATAGAGAAGCTAGATGAACCTCATGAAAAGTATAGGAAGAAAAGATCAAGTAGTGCAAAATATGGGAGCAAGTAAGTATTTTTAGAGCTACTTTAAACATACTTTAAAGCATAGTTTGAGATGGCCTCTACTACTCTGTATTAACACCTGAAATCCAGGCCTCCTCCTTAGCTTAATCTTTCAAGACCCAAATCAGAAGCTTGCTCTTGTGCAGGTGTATCTGTCCCTGGTCACCCACACAGTGATCTTTTCCTTTTTCAGTTCTGGTGTCATTTTATAATGTTGGTGTTGTACTTTATCACCTTGTTTGATCTTATATTCAGTGTAACTCATTGAATTGAATACTTAGTAGCTTTTTGGTTTTGGTTTGTTTTTACAGTAAGATCTTCCTTCTGTATCTCCTACAGTGCCTTGTCCATACTAAATACTAAAAAGAATTGTCAGTAAAAGTGCTAAGATCATTTTATACTTGATTTTTTCAGATCTACTCAGATACTATGGTAGATAGTAATAGCAACTGCTAACATTTATGAGGCACTATATCACCAGTGCTGTGCCTAGCACTTTTCATTATATCATTTAGGTTGCTTACTAGCAGCAAGTAACAGAAAGGTCCAATTGAAGTGGCATGAACAATAGGAAATATTTATAATATTTATTACAAATTAATATTTCTTACTACTTATCTCACAAATTAAGTCCCAGCTTCTGTAATTGGTTAATTCAGCATTTCAGCACCTCAAGATAATTTATGTCTTCCTCAGGCTTCCCCCCTCATGGGGGCACAGATGGACTACAGTAGTTCAGAGCCCCACAGTTTTATGTAGTATGATCCAGATGCAGAAGGAGCTATTTCCTCCTCACTTGGAGGAAAAAACCTTGTCTAAATTACCCCCAGCTTTCCCTGAAATATAGAGCTGCCTAGTTAGCACAGAATCTAGGTTCTTTTTGCACAGTCGATAAGGAAAGGATGGTTCTTGGACCACCAGTTAAGTTTTTGCCATAATGTACACTCTCATTGATCCTCACATCTGTGAGAGGATCACATCACATCAATGGTTTTATTGCCATTTTACAGCTAGAAAATCTGAAGCTTACAGAATTACGTGCCTTGCCCAAGATCATCCAACTGATTAGTGAGGAGACTTTGAATCCTGGCTGCACCGTTTTAATTTTCTTTAAAAATTATGTGGATTATGTTTGTGATTAATGAATGATAAAAATCTGTTTCACGGGCATAAATATTCATGTTCTGTCTGGATAAATCAGTACATTAGAAAGAGTATTGTAAGCATCTTGATTTCTTTCTCTTCTATATTAGTATAATTGGTTCTCCTCTAATATAGAGAGCTCATTTTCTTGGAACCCCAAGAGGTTTACATATGAGGCCCTAGCCAATGCATGACCAGCCTTCTTAAATAGTACCTCCCCATTTGTCCACACACAGTATACCCCTTTCCAGCTTTATTTTCCTGTTAAAAAAATACGAATCTCTCTTGTACTAAATACTTTTACTGTATCAGAATGTAAGCTCTCTCAAGGCAAGGGTTTTTTTTTTCTATTTTGTTCACTATTGTATCAGTAGCTTCTCAAATAGTGCCAGACATGTAATGATTTTCTTTTATTTTCTAGGGAAAACCCAATTGTTGGAAAAACATCTTAGAGTTTGACCAATTGATTCAGAAGAACTGGAAAATATTTTTGAAGTTTTCAATCGTCGTATTTTGTTAATAGTATTTAAGAATGAACATTGGCTTCAGTGTCACCTGCGTTCACCTTGTATTTAATATTTAATAATTGAAATTAACTGGGAATCCTGTTACTGATATATTACTAGAGAATTTGAAACCTAAGATTCCCTTCATATCTCATGTGTTAAAAGCCATGTTTCTGCAACTTCTTTTTAATAGAAAGAATCTTCCTAAAGAAGCTTTGTAACAAAAGGAGAACTCATAGCAAGAAACCATCTTTTCTTATAACACTCCATGTTCTGTGGACTTTTCACTACCATTAGTGCCTGCTCTATACTGCCAACATTGTGTTTTACTAGAAAATCCCAATCCGTGACAATTCAGAGCTTTCCATGTAGTTTATCTATACCCTCTTCAGAAAAGGGAAAAAAAAAAAGGATTTTCTTTTGGTCCATTAGTTATTGCAGAATACATTAAAAATGACAAAAACTGTAAAACTACTGCCAAAGCATCCTTGAATGTTGGTAGATTCTTTTGTCTACTTAAAGATGTAAACAGAACTCAGTTGGAGGAATCAGGGAACATGTACTATTGTGTGCATCTTGTTTACATTTGGGATGAGTAATGGCAGATGAAATAAAATGAGACCACTAGATTTTTATTGTTTTAACTATTAAGTACTCATCTTCTTGATTTAAGAGTTCAGGTTAACATGACGTCTGAGAACATCTCTCTTGGAAAAAGAGAAAGTAGACAGTGAAAGAAAGTGGTAGGAAAATCACTTGACTTCACCTGTTATTCCATGTTATTATAAGGGCCACCATAAGGACCCCCTCCTCCTAGCATGAGGTTGAGAACTAACTCCAGAACAGTCACTCGGCGCACTTTAATAATCTGGCCGCCAGATTATACTTTAGGTACTCCATAGTATCTAATCTCTATGATCAGTTGAATGATCAGTGTTTAAGTCTAGAAATAGTGCTTTCCTAAAAATGTTTATATTTCATTGCTGTTTCCTTATTGCCTGTTAGCCAAATAGAATTTGGACAAGCAACTGTTTGAATCTTGTTTTTCCCTAATTACTTGTATTCTAAAAACCATCACTGTAAATAGGCATCCGAAGCAAGTTGCAGCCTTGAAGTTAAGAGGGATACACTTTGCTTCATCAGTATTAAAAACTATGGTACTCTTATTTTATCTTTTTAAATTCAGAATATTTTCTAAATGTGGTACTTTGAACCTTGGAGTATTTACACATATTTCTGTTTAAAACTGTGACTTATTAGTGTAAGTCTAGCTAGGAGTGCTTTTTTGTTTCCCTGAGCATAAGCTATATTTCAAGATACTTTACCAATTATATTATTAGTAATTATGTTTAAATTATATTCTTATTGGGTAATTATTTTTAAAAGCCATTGGCACATAATCAAAGTTAATCCCTAAATGAATATAACTGAGCAATATATTTCTCTAAATCATTGTAAAATCAGTTGGTTTTATTCAAGAATCACTCCTAGTCTACACCGACCTAGTCTTGGTCGGTGTTCCTGGCCCATTTTGAGGACAAGTTTGAAAGAGTCCTTTAAATGTTATGACCTTGTAGATTCCATGAACCACACTGATTAATAAATGTGAAAGAACTTAGCCATTAAGTAACTTTTTCGTTGTTGAATTTCACTAAGATTGAAATTTCCCTCTAAGAGACTTAGAAATGTGTACCAGAAAAGGAATAAGTGAGCATTGCCAGGTACCGCTTATTACTCTTGGGTAGCTTTTTTTTTTTCCTGTTTTTTTTTAAGGCAAAAGAAATAATTCTTCTAATTTTTCTAATATCAGATCCCCTATTATGATTGCTTTTAAACATCACTGCATTATCAAGGGGACCAATGCCGTGTGAGTGTATAACTCTGAATTTGAAGGAAGAGTTCAGTTATGTAGTCATTTTCTCACTTTCACACTTTTAAAAGTGCCAGTTTGACTGAAATTAACCAGCTTGGCACAATCTGAAGAAAAATAATGTGAAATTAAATAAATTTTCTTTGAAAGACTTACGGAACAACAGCCCTTGTCAGTACGACCATAAAATAATGAGACTATTTCCAGGAGCCTTCTTCATTCTTCCTTTTAAATACTTTGATTTTTACTACCTGATAGGCTTTCTCCCTTTTCATCACTTGAAAAAGTACACAGTAACTCACTTTTCCCTAAAAACCTGAAAACCCCAGAAGGAAAGACAAAGTTAATATGGAGAAACTCTTGCCATAAATGCCAGTTTGGTTCTTATTTTAGCCGTTTTCTATCAGTTGAAATTACAGTGATCTATGGCTTGTTTTGTTGTTACTGTTTTTTGCTTAGCATTGTTTTTTGATAATTCATTTAATAAAATGATGGGCAATAGCAAAATTTTTTACTCCCAGAAATACAGTTTTGCAATTTGAACTATTTTATTTGCCAAAGATATATGTTTATAATATCATGGGCAATGGTTAAGTATCAAACTGGGCTTTTCTTATTATACAAAAAAAAAGGTGACGGATGAAGTGTTTCTGTTTCTGAAGCCTAGTTTTTTTCATTTATTAGACTCACTCATACAAGGTTTTAGAAAACTTTTTTTTTTCTTTTTAAACTAAAAGCACCTATAATTTGCTCTAACGGTACATCCTGTAAAGACAGAATGCTGCAATGCTGTTTAGGTGTCTTACAGAATGTGAAATATACAGGACTCATTCTAGAGTTAAACTACTAGTCTTGATTGATATTATCTGCTTCGATTTTTATTAACTTGGAAATTACTATGTTGCTAGTAAATATTGGTTTTTACAGTGTCCACTTGGAAAATGTAAGTTATCAAAACTTAATGTAGTGAATTTGTGTAACCATGTTGTATTGTTGAGAATGTATTTTTATTTAAATTTTATTTTCTTATCAAGAGTATTATAAAAATTAAAAACTTTTGTAACTGTCGCTTGGAAATAACTAAAATAAATTACAAGAAGCCTGTCCATTCTGAGACCTTACTTTTTTTTTTTTAACTGATTTAGGAATTTCTTCTTTTTTAAAAGCATAGTACCATGCTGCTTAGTAAAGGGATAGTCCCTTACTAAGTGAGGGATAGAAGTGAGAAGTCCTCAGAAACAAAGAAGAGTGAAGCAACCTAGGAAAGGCTTGGTGTTCTTTTCTTGCATGTAACTAAGCTGGACTGTGGTCTTTATTAATCCACCAGACTTGTTTGGAGGACCTGCAGTGAGTCGATGTCATTTAAGAGCCTGTCATTCCCCAGAACCAGGCACATCCAGGGTACAAAAATGTGTTCCACTCCTATCTGGGTAAATGGTTTAAAGCTGAATTTTTCAGCCTGTGTTCTATTTTATGAAGTGTCCCTCATTCTATTCTCAAAAAAGTCCACATCAAGCTTCTGGCTACACAGGGACTGCATTAACTTGTGCAGATTGAACAACCCTGTGACTTGACCTTCATTGCTTCCCTCTGGATGTTGTTATTGGACCATGTGCTGTTTCGCTGAATTGTCTAGCGAATATAAAAGGACAGCACCAAAAACCAGGTTAGTCAGTTTCTCAAGTTTTGGTTAGTGGTTACCATGGGGTTTTGCTATAATTCCTATGTCTTAAGTTCTTTTTTTTAAGTATTTATTATGCATACAAGCTGGGGTACAGGCCAGAGGCAGGGGGCGGCAAGAGGGCCCACCAGAGAGTGGGGAGCAGAACAGGCAGATCGGCAGAAACACTGCTGAGGGGAGCAGCGGGCAGAAGAGGTCTGTCGCACTATATGGGAATCTCCCTGGCCAGGCGTTGAACTCGCTTCCCCACTGCCGACAGCGCAGCACTTAACCACTGTGCCACCAGGGAGGCCCATGTCTTAAGTTCTTTATATGCCAGTATCTGTCCCCTGACATTTAACTATACAGGTTCTGTCCATTTCTTCCATAATGTTTTGTTAACTCCTTGCTCTTGCTTATGATTTTGTTTTGCTGTTGTTATTTTGCTCCAGGAATTGTGTCTTTTTTTCTTTTTATGTAAAAGAGTTCCTTTCAGCATTTCTTGAAAGACAGGTCTAGTGGTGATAAACACCATTAGCTTCTGTGTGTCTGGGAAAACTTTTATTTCACCTTCATGCTTGATAATTTTGCAAGTTAGAGTATTCTTTGATGGCAGTTCTATCTTTTAGGATTGTGAACCCTTCCTTCCACTCTTTTTGCCTGAAGAGTGTCTGAGCTAAAGTCCTGGGAAATCCTAATTTGGCAAACTTTGTAATTTGTTTTTTCCTTGCTTCCTATGTAACTTTTTCATTATCTTTGTTTTTTTGACAATTTGGCAATGACATGTATGGATGTACATCTTCTTACATTTGAAAATTTGGGTGTTCTTTCTGCCTCCTGGACATCCATGTTTAATTCATTCTCAAGTTGCTCATGTTCAAGCCAGAGACTAGATCAGGGTAATCTGAGGATTCTTCTACAGGTTTCATATCAGACAAACGTAGCGTCTTTCCCACTCAATGCCCCCACCTCCTATTCCCACCCCTGCCCTCTGTTTGTGCAGATAATTAAGTTACTTCAGTGGACCCTGCTTATTAGAATGTTCCCAGCCCTCCCTCAGTGCTCTGCAACTATGGGCCAATTTAGTGTCCTTCTTCCTGTAGATTGCATCAGCCACCTCCCATCATCTTCTGAGGAATTAATAGAACAGACTCCTGGTCACTAATGAAATAAATGATTTCTATATGAAACAGGCTAGTGTAGACAAAGAGCCTAGCACATTCTGCTCTGATATTAATTTAACAAGGAGGCTGTTAGACTGAAAGGGCCTCCAGTGCCATGGCAACCTGGGTAAGCCAATCAAAATCTAAACCTGTAAATGCCTCAAGGTTACCAAACAAACCACTAATACAAATAGTTAACCAGGCTTTAAGCTATAGCCAACAATGAGTGTCCTTACAATACGATTCAGCTATTGAAAAAGTTGGTGCCTTTTTTGACAATGTGGATGGAACATTGAGGTCTGCAATAAATCAGAAACTAAGACAGTTACTGGATAGTTTTTGGTTATGAATAACCAAAGAAACTAGCAAAACCCAACAAAAATAACTAAAACTCTGTGAGAAATGGGCTGGTTACCAGAGGAGAGGTCTTAGAAGAGAAGATGCGGGGACCACAGGAGATCAGGTGATAGTGCAGTGGCAGCGTCCCGGGGGCTGAGGTGGCAGTGAGTTAATCGTGCATGTTGAGTGTACAGATGTGCCCCCCAAATTACATAATTATATAAATAAATAGTAATAAAATTTGATTTACTGAAGTGAAACAGTAAGAAACTGGAAGTCCAGAATCTGTAACCATGGTACAAGAATGGCATAGGAAAATTGGGAAACCAGAAAATCTACTTGAGTAACGAAAACAGTCAAGAAATCACCATGGGTATGATGAACACTGAATCAGTCACCTTTGGATTCATCTGGCTGTAAGCAGTGCACATGATAGGCTCAAGAAATGCTGTGGGGGGCCTCCCTGGTGGCTCAGCGCTGCGCTGTGGAGCTGTCGGCAGCGTGCAATGCGAGTTCGATGCCTAGCCGGGGAGAATCCCACATGGTGCGGCAGACCTCTCCTGCCTCGCCCGCTGCTCCCCTCAGCAGTGTATTTCTGATCTGCCTGTTCTGCTCCCCACTCCATCTTGGTGAACCCTCTCGCCGCCCCACACCTCTGGCCTGTACCCCAGCTTGTATAAATCTTTTAAAAAAAAAAAAGAAAAGAAATGCTGTGGGATTGTCACAGGGCAGCCCCAATGTAAAATGGGGTGCCTTACAGTGGGTCCTCACCTGTGCACCTAAAAGGGACTTACATAAATAAGACTCAACTGCAGGCACAAACAATAAAATTAATAAAGGGTTCATTTACAAAAGGAAGGGAAAAAGAATTGGTGAGTGCATCCTACCAGTTAGGCTGAGCTGGAATCCCAATAGCGCACTAAAACCCAGCAAACAGCCAAGAGAGCCCCCAAGGCCCACACGTCTGGTTATATACCAAACCTAGCTGCTTAACTCCACCCTCAGTTCCCAGCAATCCTCCCTTTGGTGATGATGACTTACGGGATTTGTAGTCCTCGGTGTCTTGGATCTCTTTAGTCTGAGGTGGGGGTGGGGTCTGTAAAAACCTGTCTGTGGAGTTTGTTCAGTCTGTCCTTTCTCCCCCAACAGGATGATGGCTGTGGGATGCAGGAATGATTAAGTGAACAGAATCATCCTAACAATGTGACTCTCCTTGTGCTCTATGTGGTAAAGCACTGGAGCCAGCTCGAGAGTATGCTCTGAGGTCTGCTGAAAAGTCATCCTTGAACTCAAGCTAAGCATGAAGAGTCACCGCAAATGAAAGTTTAGAATATATTTTCTAGTCATTGGTTTATTCATCTGCTTAAAACCTAGTCAAATTGTTTTATGGAGTCAGAAGTAGAACAAATCATCGTCATCTTCCTTATTTGGTTCTGTACTTTCCCTTTAAAAATCTCTCCTTGGCTTCTGTCAGCAGGACACTCCCAACCATTTCTGGTTTGGTGCTGCCTGGTTCAAATAGGTTTTAACTCAAAACTTTTAATATGCTTCAGTTTGTCTTTTTGCAGCTCATAGACAAAAATCAACCTGAAAACAGCAATACTGTGAAGTGAAGATGATGTGGAAATTATTCTTATTTGGACTAAAATAAGGAGCTGAAGGGACGGACAGTCATGTTGTGTTACAGAGGACATTTTGGGTGATATTCAGCCCTGCTAGTGATCAAAGAAGATGAGACCAAGTCCAGGCATTTCCCCCATGTCTGGGGTACTGGCTTTATGTCGTGTAGCACGCCCCTCTCATTATTTGTGGGGAACATGGAGGAAATTAAAACTTGGAACCTCCAATAGTGTCATGACCATTTGGGGACTCAACTGCATTTTTTCAGTGGTGGTTTAAAAGAAACAACCCAAAATGCTAAATTTGTGGCAAGAAAATGAAACAAAGCCTTTACCATCGCAAATTAGCCTTCACAACTTGTATTTACTATTTACTTAGATCTTGTAAAGGTCTGGCACATTTTACTCTAATGTCTAGAGTTAGAGACTTGCTCAGTTTAGAGAGTGCAATGCTTAAATCTAACCACGCTTTGAAATATTTTATCTGCAGAATGAGAAATAGAAAACTTTACAAATAGAAAACTAAAATGTCGGAGGGACATAGCTGTGTAACTTGCATTTCTTAAATTCTATACAGCTGTCAGTAAAAGTGCCAAAATTCAGCTAATTGTTGTTTCTCATTCATCCCAGGAAATGGGGCAGGAGATGAGATGGGGGGAGGGACTGTACTGGATTCAAGTTTTTTTAATCTCTGTAGCTCCAGGCCACTTGGTTTTAGCTTGGACTTTGCCCCCAATAGTAACACCAAAGGTAAGTGAGAAGAGTGTTGGGGATGATCTATGCTCTCACTTCAGCAACTGTCAGACCCTGGAAGGCACTTTGACAAGCAGGCTCAAGGGGCCCAAGCCTCCCTTCCAGAGGTTTCCTTCCGCTACAGACCACTCCTCCCCTCAGCAGACAGGGCTTCAGTTCAGGTCCCTTCCTCCTGGGCAAGCTCTGGCTAAGCGAGGACTTGATTCCCTGAGCCCTCTCTGAGGCCACTTCCTGCCCATTTGTTCCATCAGTGGAATCCAAACCCCAGGCTGGTGTGGACTTGTCTCAGAACCTGGACAGGGGAGTCAGGTGTCCTGGCTCCTTTCCTTGCTCTCATGTCACCTTAAAGCAAGTTCCTGCCAACAACCATCTCCAATCCTTTGAATGGCCCTAAAGGCCCCTGCTGCCTCCATAAGGTTGTGTGGAATTAAAAATATTTGGTCCAAGGTAAAGGATGGCACTTGTCAGCAAAGATTACTAATCTCTAGGTCCTCAAATCTAAGTCCCTATCATGGAGAAAAGAATAGGCATAGTATGAACTACCAGGTTAGCTGAGGGCCCCTTTAAATTCTTGCAACAGAAAAGATGATCTGCTTTTGGTATCTCAGAATTAGCTCCACTTCCCAACAGGAAAATGACCCCCTCATTCTTCGAATCCTCACTGTTGGAGCATTTCACATTCCACAAATCATCTTTTCAGAGCATCTTTTATCCTTTTTCAAAACCCTATGTCATCTGAACTTTCATGATCTGGGGGTGAGCGCCCAGACCATTCTTCTAGTCTCACCCAGCTCCCCTCCTAGAATGAAGCACATTCCACCCCACATGCAGCCTAAACCCCAGGTCCCCAACTGGAGGGCAAGTTTCTGGCTCTAGACATGAGGATCACAGTGGACCTTGGTTCTAGGCGGGGCCTGGGGGGAGGATCAAATATATGCATTTTGTAAGTACTTTTTCACCTAATCCTCAGACACTCCTGACACCAAGGGGCACTCTGCTACCCAGAGGAGCTAAGTGACTTCCCAAGGCAGCGGTGTGGTCCCAGACCATCCCACCTGTCAAGCCTGCTGGTGGAAGCCAGAGTGCAAGACTTAAAAGAACTTGAAAGCAAGTTAGCAAGTGCTTAGCTGCCACCAAGAATTAAGAGGCAGAGTCACAGATGCTCCCGGGCCTACCGACCAGCCTTTCAGTGAGAGAGACCCAGAGGGGCCAGGCAGACAGCAATGGGAGCTCAGTGAGGAAAAGGAGTTACACAGACCGGCCACTGGGGAGGCAGGACTCCATGCAACCCAAGAGTGCATTTATCTCAGGTCCAAATGGGGCCAGGGCTTGTGCAGCATAGTCACAGGGGGATGGGCTGGCTAATGTCAGCATCAAGGGGCCCGGCCAACCCAGGGACCGATGGGTCCAGATGGCAACAGCAGGGTCTGCAGCCTAAGGGTCAACCTGCACCTGCCCTGAGAGCTGCACAGGGGCTCAGCCACCCCTGCCCTACTGGGCCTGAAATTGTCCCCACACGCTGGCTACTCAGCTCCTTGGGATGGCCACCTGGCAAGAAGCCTGCTTGCCCACATCCAGGTCTCAGGCTCACTGAACTCCCCCAAAGGGACATTTGTTGCCTAGGCCTAGTTCACTGACAGAGCTTTCCAGTGAGATGGTGAATGCTCTTTCAGACAGTCTAGAAAGATTCAGGCCCAAGGCCCAGTTCTCAGGCCTCAGACCCTGTTCTCTCTCTGGCTCAGTCCTATGAACTGGGTTCAGACATCCTGAATTTCAGGCAGACACGGAGAATCCAGAATAAACTTCTCCAAGCAGAGTGATGTCCAGGGAGTGACCAAATCTGGGTACCTTCCAGAATATTGTCAGGTGCCAGGCAGACTCCTGAGCCCTTGAGACAATCTCCTTAAACCCTGGCCTAAGAATCAGCAAAGTGGCCTTTCTCACTCCTCTATACTTAGGTGCAAATTTTGCAAGGGATTTTTAAGGGAATCCATCCTTTTTTTAAGGATTTATTTATTTATGCCTACACGCTGGGGTGCAGGCCAGAGGTGTGGGGGGGTTGGGTGATGAGAGGATTCACCAGAGACAGAGTGTGGAGCAGAACAGGCAAATAGACTGAAATACACTGCTGAGGCGAGCAGCAGGCTAGTCAGGAGAGGTCTGCTGCACCATGTGGGAAGCTCCCTGGCCGGAGATCGAACTCTTGCTGCAGAGGCTCTGGAGAGCCTCACAGTGCTGAGGCCTAACCCACTGCGCCACCAGGGAGGCCCCTAAGGGGATCTCTCTTTAAAAGCAATCCCCAGGGTATGAAGAGTCTCTTCTCAGGCCTCTGCAAGTCAGTTCTGCAGCTGTGTGTCAACGTTTTAAGGAGCTGTGAAAAGACAGAGGAACATTAGACTAGTGGTTCTCAAAGTGAGGTCCCAGGACCAGTAGTATCAGCATCACCTGGGAACCTGACAGAAAGGCAAATGTTCAGGCCACAATCCAGACCTTCTGAGGCACAGCTGGGGAGTAGGGAGACACCATCTGGTCAAAGAGACTTCCAGGATCTGAGCTAGTCATGGGTTGGTGAGATGGTGGCCAGCGGCGGCCAGGTGCCATACTCCATGGGGCTCCCTGACATCACTGAAGAGAGGAAGTTGGTCTCCATAGCTGAAGGAGAAGGCTATTCCTGGAAGCACCAGATCATCCCCAACACTCTTCTGACTTCCCTTCGGTGTTAACATTGGCGGAAAAGCCCCAAGCCAAATCAAAGTGGCCTGAAGCCATCGGAGATAAAAAATTAAAGTTCCCAAAATATTATTGTTGGGAGTACTCAGGAAGACTCAAGTGTGGTGCCTTTTACACAAATATTGTGAGTCACAATAACTGTGTTTATCTTCTTTTTCCTTTGGCAAATAAGGAAACATCTGTGAAGGTGCTGATATTTATTTATTTTTGGATGAGCATCGTGATAGTGGAAATATTTCTAACATGATTATAGAACCCTGGGGCTAAAGCACTGCCCCTGAGGAGGATCGAGGAGTCAATTGGTAAATAATGCAGACATTCCCTTTGAATTAAAGACCCCAAGGTGTCAATCTTTGTTTTTAAGTGACATCACTCCAGGAATCTTGCTTCTCCATAAATTACAAGTTGCAGCCAGTGGTGATGGAGGGAAAGCAGAGCTGGTAGAAAGTGCTGTGGCCAAAACTCTCAAATTTTACTGCTTTTTCTGAGCCTCAGTTTCCCTTTGTTTCTCAGCCCACGGTGTTACTGACCTAGTGGGTCATATCACTGACTGCTCAGAAAGTCAGACTCTGTACCACAAGATTGTTTCTCACAAAAGGGAGCCCTTACTTTGGTACGTGCCGTCACCGCAGGAGAATGGCGGTTAGTTCCCTGAAGAAGCCGTCTCCCCAGGTGGTGAATGAAGGAAGACTATATAGAAAAGGAAGGAATGCCAGGACATGAGTTCTTCATTCTCAGGTCTGGGAGGGCACCAGCAGTCTAGACGCAGTTAGTCACAGGACTATGGATGACCTTCTTGCTCTTTTCTGTGTTTTCAGTTTTAAATGACCCCTGGCTATTCATCAGGAGCTGATGTTATCAGCATTCTTAGAATAAAAATACCTCGCTAAGTGTTAAGCAACCCACTGCCGTGGCCATGAGGAATGCTGTACAGTGGTAGCACTAAACTCTAGGCGAAAGGTTAAGGCCGGGGACATGTCATGGTCCTTGGCTCAGGCTTGACCACAGTTTGGTTCCTGAGATGCCAGGTAGACTGAGCCTTTGATTATGTCTAGAGTCAGCCCCTGCTGAAGAATCCTCAACGGCAGATCCCTGATGTGGCCACCATAAACCTTCTAACTAAAAACCCTACTGGGGACTCCCTGGTGGCGCAACAAGTTAAGTCACAGCACTATGAAGCTTTCCGCAGCCACTGCAGCACGAGTTTGATCCCCGGCCAGGGAGCTTCCCACATGGTGCAGCAGACCTCTCCTGTCTCGCCTGCTGCTCCCCTCAGCAGTGTATTTCGGTCAGTCTACCTGTTCTGCTCCCCACTCTGTCTCTGGTGAATCCTCTCACCACCCCATCCCCACACCTCTGGCCTACAACCCAGCTCTTGTATACATAAATAAATAAATCTTTTTTTTTTTTTAATAAAATATAAGTCTCTCGAACTTACTGTAAGAGAAAGGGGGCATTCTACATCCCATGATGATAGATGTAGAGAGAAACCTAGCTGACAAGGGTCTAATTCTAAAGCGGAATGCATCCCCTGGCTCTATGTTCTTGAGAAAGGGTTGGACACAACAGGCATGTGGAGAGAACAGTGATTTTTAAAACTGGTTTGGGAGAAACAAAAACATAGCCACACAAAACCTTTATTTTTAACAGCCAAAAGAGGGAAACAACCCAAATGTCCATTAATAGGTAAATGGATAAATATCTAAACAGTGGAACCTGATCAGCATCTTAAAGAGATGAATTACTAACACACCAACACTGAGTGAATCTTCAAGTCACCATTTTGAGTGAAAGAAGTCAGGCAAAAAAGAGTATGTTGTGTGACTCATCTGTATAAAATTCTAGAAAGTGCAAACTAATCCATGGTGACAGAAAGCATTCTAGGGTTAGCTGGGGAAGAGGGGTGAAGGCTGAGGGTGGGTGGGTTACAACAGCACAAGGAAATATGGGGGTTGCTAGATATAATCACCCTGGTTGTGGTGATGGCTCCATGAACAGTATCAAAACAAATTATACACCTTAAGATGTCCAGTTTACTGTATGTCAATTACACAGCAATGAAGTTTGTTAAAATATGGATTGGCACTTCTGACTGCTTCTTGGAGAAACTGGTTATGTTTCTGGTAGAGTCCCCTCTTCTTCCTGGCTGAACTGGAATCACATAGATTTTTGTGGCCTACTATGACATCAAGAGGGAGATGAAGGATATCCCAGGGCAAATGGTGGGTGCATTTGTAAGTTTGAGGGGAGCTTATTTTCTGACTTTGTTGATGGTAGCTAAGTTATATACTACACATTTTTAAATACTTGGAAAAAATTAAAAGAAAATAACATCTCTGATATATGAAAATGACATGACATTTGACTATCAGTGTCCATAGAGAAAGAATTCTTGCAACACAACCACATTCATTCATTTCCATATTCTTGATGGCAGCCATGGCAAAGTTGAGTAGCTTCAGTGAAGACAATCTGCCTCTTTACAGAAAAAGTTTGGCATCTCATGCTCTGGGGCCTGAAGCATCCTCCAGGGGTGCTGGGTAAACTGTTCTGAAGATTTGAAAGTCACACACCAGTACACCAGTGGCCACACATCTATAAATCTGTGCACTTCATGTGCCTCTCACCTGCCTCCTGGGCCCTTGGTTGCTGGCTCACACTCCTGGCGCCTCCTCTCTCAGCTCCCCTAGATTCCAGTTTGGCTTCATTTACATCCATCGTGCCAAAACCCACCAAAGTTCTGGACCTCCACCACATCCTGACTCATGAAATGCTGCTGCAGAGCCTGGGATCTGCTTTCCCAGTGGCTGCCCTGGGGGTCAAGCTGCACAATCTGCAAGCGCAGGTGACTGAACATGGACCCATGAGAGGAGGAGTCAAGTGGGAGCCACCAGGTGCATTCTGGCCCCCTCCCTGCCTGCTTTCAACTCAGCGGTACCATTGGCTTGGCGGTAAACACCTGCCTGACCATGGCCAGCTCAGCAATGCACCACTTTGCACTTGTTTTTCACCTTCTGGGCTTTCCCCCTCTTGCAGTCCTTTGTTTTCTAAGAAAATCAGACTCCTTGCTTGATACAGTAATTTTCCCATTGAATGACAAGATTTACCATTATCCATCCTCAAATGCATGACTCTATGTATCAGAAGTATTTTATGAAACATCCATGAATGGTAAATTTGTTTCTTGGTGTGTTTTAGGTTTCCTAAAAGGTACCATATCATTTATTTTATGGGGAGGGTGATTCATGGCACATCTAATATCTGATACGGTCAATAAAGCAGGAATTACTGTTAAAAACTAATTCACAAAGGAAAAAAATAAAGCTACAGGACAAATATTAAGAACTGCCTCCTACAGGAAGCCTTCCCTGGTCATCTCAATTCTGGATTAAATGTTCCTCTTTTGTAATAAAAAAAAAAAATAGATTTGGTGCACATTTGGGGGACTTAGATGACATGTGACAAGAAATTTGCTAATTACTCAGAATATAAATAACGAGTCTCCTCTAACATACAGTGAACTTCTAGAAATAAAAAATGAAAACCAAAACAAGGAAAAAGCAAAGAAGAATAAACAAAGAATACATCCAATAGGCTCACAGAAGGGGAAATACAACTTTTTTACACTCAAGAAAGTGCTCAATCTTAAATGTGATAAAAATTCAAATTAAATCCACAGAATACCAGTTTTCACCTCTCAATTTGGCAAAAATAAAAAAGTTTTATACAGTATTAACTGAAGTGTAAATAAATATTTTTAGAAATCATCATTAGGAATATATGCCTACATGTGGCAATTTAGCAATGTCAACCAAATTAAAAAGATAAGCACTTCCACTTCGCCTTTAATTATTTTTACATTGTATTTTCCATTACATGCAAAACTCCTATGTGTGAGGTTATTCTTTGAAACTCTATCTGAAATGGTCAAAGACTAAACATCTTAAACATCTAATAGATCTGGTCCAAGAAGTGTTGTTAATCTATACAAGAACTAAAAAATTACCTAGATCTACCAAGAAAGAGAATATAAAAATAAATAAATTAGATATTACAGAGAAGTTACAGCCAATACCACAGAAATACAAATGTTCATAGAAGACTGCTATGAACAATTTTACACCAACAAATTGGACAACCTAGGAGAAATGAATAAATGTCTAGAAACATACAATCTTCCAAGAGTGAACCATGAGGAATTAGAAAATCTGTATAGATTAATTAATACTAAGGAGATTGTATCAGTAATCCAAACTTTCCTCCAAAATTAAGTCCCGGATTGCTTCAGTGGAGAATTCTACCAAACATTCAAAGATTTAATACCTATCCCTCTCAAACGGTAACAAAATTGAAGAAGAGGTAACACTTAAAAACTCATTTTGCAAGGCCAGCAACATACTAATCCCAAAACAAAAACACCAGAAAAAAGAAAATTACAGGTCAGTATCTCACATAAACACAGATGCGAAAAATCCTCAACAAAATATTAGCAAGCCAAATTCAACAATACATTAAAAATATAAACCCCATGATCAAAAAGGATTCATTCCAGGGTTCTAAGGACGGTTCAATATTCACAAAACAATCAGCAAGATCCTTCACATCAAGGAAACGAAGAATAAAAATTGTAAGATCATTTTAATGGAGAAAAAAATGACTATATTCAACATCTACTTATTATAAAAAAAAAAAAATCTCTCAACCATTGTGGGTTCAGAGGGAACATACCGCCATATAGTAAAGGCCATATGTGACAAACCCATAGCTAACGGTGCCCGTACTTGATGGTAAAAAGCTGAACACCATTCCTCTAAGATCAGGAGGAAGACAAGGAAGCCCACTCTTGCCACTTTTATTGAACATGGCATTGGAAGTCCTCGCTAGAGCAACTAGGCAGGAAAGAGAAATAAAAGACATTGAAATTGGAGAGAAAGAAGTAAAACTGTCACTATTTGCAGATGACATAATTTTATATATAGAAAATTCCACACTGTACCTTAAACTATCAGAACTGATAAATGAATTCAAAAAGCTGTAGAATACAAAATCAACATACAAAAATCTGTTGCACTTTTATACACTAACAATGAAATATCAGAAAGAGGAATTAGTAAAACAATCCCATGTACAACTGTACAAAAAAGAATAAATATAATTTGAAGTGAAAGATCTGTATACTGAAAACTAAAACATCAATGGAAAAAATTAAAGAAGAGGGACCTCCCTGGTAACTCAAGGGGTTAAGTCTCAGCACTATGAAGCTATTAGCAGCCACTGCAGCACAAATTCTATCCCCACCCCCACCCCGGCCAGGGAGCTGACCCATATGGCGCAGCAGACCTCTCCTGTCTCCCCACTGCTCCTCTCAGCAGTGGATTTCAGTGGATCTGCTTGTTGCTCCCCACTCTCACCACACAAATAAATGGAAAGATATTCCATGCTCATGAATTGGAATCACTAATATTGTCAAAATGTGCATATTATCCAAGGTAACCTATTCAAAGATTCAATATAATCCCTATTAAAATTCCAGTGACATTTTTTTTTAGATAAATAGAACAAACAAACCTAAAATTTGTAGTCAAGCAATCTTCAATAAAAGATGTTGGGAAAACTAGACAGTCTAGAAAACCAGACACAAGCATGAAATTGCACCACACTCTTACTCCATACACAATAAGTAACTTGAAATGGATTAAAGACTTGAACCTAAGACTCGAAAACACAAAATTCCTAGAAGAAAATAAGTGGTAAACTCCTTGTTGATCTTAACAATGTTTTTCTGGATCTGACCAAAGGCAGGGGAACCAAAAGTTTTAAACGTAAGTAAATGGGACTGCATCTAGTTAAAAAGCTTCTGCAAAGCAAAGGAACCTACCAACAATAAAAGACAACCTTTTCAATGGGAAAAGGCAGTTTCAAATCATATATCTGACAAGGGGTTAAAATTCAAGATATATAAATGAGTCATACAACTAAACAGCACAAAGAAACAATCCAACTGAAAAAAAGAAATGCTAATAGTCACGTGAAAAGCTGTTCAACATCACCAATCATCCAGGTGCAAATCAAATCCTCGATGAGATATCACTTCATACCTGTCAATATGGCTATTATCAAAAAGCAAGTGTGGATGACAATATGGACAAAAGGGAACCCTTAACCACTGTTAGTGGAAATATATATTGTCATAGCCAATGTGAATAATAGTATGGAGGTTCATCAAAAAATTAAAAATAGAACTACAATATGATCCAGCTTTTCCACTTCTGGGTATTTATCCAAAGAAAATGCTAACGCAGAAAAGATACATGAACATCACCCTCATATTCGCTGCAGATTATTTACTAAATCTAACAGATGGAAACAACCTGAGTGTTCATCAATGGATGGACAAATAAAGAAGATGTGCTATGTACAATCACGCATTGCGTAATGATTGGGATGCAGACTCAGAAGTACAGTGTTAGATAATTTTGTCATTGTGTAGACATCACAGAGTGTACTTATACAAATTTAGATGGCATGGTCTATTACACAATGAGGTTATGTATTAGGACCACAGTGGTGTATTCAGCTACAGTTGACTGAAATATCATTAGGTTGCACATGACCGTCTATATAATGAAATACCACACAGTCATTGAAGAATGAAGTCTTGCCATTTGCAACAGCATGGATGGACCTTGAGGATATTATGCTAAGTAAAATAAACCAGCGAAGGACAAATACTATATCATTTCACTTATATGCAGAATTGACAAAATCAAACAAACAAGTCAAACCAAACCAAACCAATCTTGTAGATACAGAGAACAGACTGGTGGCTACCAGAGGGGAAGAAGATTTGGGGGTGGGTAGACAAAATGGATGAAGTGGATTGAAAGGTACACATTTCCAGTTATAAAATAAGTCACAGGAATATTTTTAAAAGAACCCTACTCTTATAATTCATTACTGTACAAGTGGTCCTGGGCTAGCCCATGTAATAAAGAATACAAAATAAAAGTTGAAAAGGTTGCAAAGGAAGAAACCAACCTGACATTAAGTTAGTTGATAATCTACATAGAAAACCACAGTCTTGAGCTTCCCTGGTGGGGCAAGGGGTTAAGTCTCAGCACTATGAAGGTATCACCGCCTTCGATCCCCTGTGAGGGAGCTTCCCACATGGTGCAGCAGACCTCTCCTGTCTCACCCGCTCCCCTCAGCAGTGCACTTCAGTAGATCTGCCTATTCTGCTCCCCACTCTGTCTCTGGTGAATCCTCTCACCCCCTCCACCTCTGGCCTACATGCCAGTTCTTGGATGCATAAATAAATAAATCTTTTAAAAAAAGAAAACCACAATCTACAGTCAAACTAATAAAATCGATTAGAGATTTGATCCAGATTGCTTGGCACGGATGACACACACACTAATCGCATTTCTCTATACCAGCAACAATGGGGATTTTTTCTTTTTTTTTTACAAAATACAATATAGGACAGCAACAAAATAGATAATTACCTAGGAGGAAATCTAACAAAAGACACACAAGACATTTGTGGGGAAAAATTGTGAAACGGAATTGAAAGATTCATCGGTATAAATGATTCTAACAAACTCTCAATAGCATAGTTCACTGAAACAATTGGTCTCCCAACAATTCAGTGTGGGTGTTCAGTGGAAAGACCTCTACACAGGGACTGGGGGACCCAGATTCTTCCGGGTTGTGGTTTCATTTGGGGGGTCTCAGAATCCTCTTCTTGATTCCCTGCATCAATCTACAGTTGGAGGAAGAGCAGAAGTGAAGAGGATCAGAGGAGGACAAGGCCTGGAATCGCTGTATCACCGAGCTCTGTTCTATTGCTCAGAACACACGTTGGCCACACCAGCTTCTACGGAGGCTGAGAGATGCAGTCCCGCCATGAGTAAAAAGAAAGGAGAGTGGGCTTGGTGAACCACTGGAGAGTTCTTGGCCACAGACATGAGATCTAAATAAATATTGATTGATAGAAAGACTCAATATCATACAAGCATAAATTATTCCCAAGTTGACTTGGAGACACGCACACACACACACACACACACACACACACACACACACCCGCACCCGCACCCCATTCTATTCCAGGTACAAATGAGAGGGTGTCCTGGCCTCTATATCTAAATGAATGTTGGTTAAGAAGATATTTATATTATCAATGTTGTTGTCATTATCTATCTTATATGTCTTTTTACATATATTACATACATATAAATGTGTTCTATTGTATATATAAAATATTTTATAATTAAAAAAATTAGGCTACAAATATAATGTAAACAACATGAAATCAGGTCATTCCAATATAAGGAGGGTGTTTATAATGTGCCGGAACTAAGGGGAAAGAAATAGCAGGGCTACCTGAGTGAGTTTGGGAGGCCCGGTGGAGGAATGGAAACTCTGGGTTGTGTCCTGAAGAATGAGTAGGAGTTTTCCTGACAGACAGGAGACTAGATGTCCAAAGCCAGGGTGGCTCAGAGACCCCCTGGAGGGACTGTGCAGAACCCTGAGCCCTCACCCATGTATCGCACTTTCGCTTCCTTATTAAACTGAAGGCAAGTGGTGGTGTCAGTGACTCTTGTTGCTGTTGTCCAAGCCACCCCACAGACCTGAGCCCAGTTGAATCTCTAAAGCACTGAGATTGTGGTGCAAGTGTGGACGGGACAGGCAGCCACGACTGGAGATTCACTCATCCTCAAGGCAAGGAGGTGCCTCCCTGGCCGGTAGGTGAAGAAGGGTGCACTGTGCACCTTCTTACAAAGCAAATAGAGTGTTCTCCTGAAGGTGTTTGCAAAGCCCAAGAAAAATGTTGTGGTTATTTTGAGTAAACATAAGCATGGTGTGGGGAGAAAAAGAAATTAAAATTTTTGAGATCTGTCTAAATTTTAGATATCTTATGTCTAATCCTTACAGTCCCAAAGAAAGGTGGCCTTTTTCCTCTCCCAGCAAAATTTTAGCCAGTCCCACCAGTTAATAAAATGACTAATTTGGAATCCAGCTCTTTCTCTATGCCTCCCCTGTTCCCTAATGGAAAAACTAAAAGGGAGAGGGGGGCAATACTTTTGTGGAAGCCAAGTGTCCTGAAAAAGTAACAGGCCAATATCGTTTGCAACCTGCTGGGCCCACCACTTCTCACAGAGTGGAATGGGCAGGAGCACCAGGAGGGAGCACCTGAGCCAACGATCTGCAACACGATTCCCTTTCATTTTCAAAATTATCTTCCACTATTGCTAGAAAATCCTATCATTATAATCCAAATTATCCAATAATTGCCTTGCTTTTAGCAGTCATTTTCATATACCCAGGGTGTGCTTGAAAGGGTTAGGTGTTTTAATGACATTTTGACTGACCCAGTAAAGTAGGCAGAATCCATGGAAACAAAGTGATGTTGTTTTAACTTTTAGCTGTTTTGGTGTCTCAGCAGGAATCAGGCAAAGAATTTCAGAAGAGTCTACTAAACTCTCAAAAGTGACAGCTGGAAGAAAGCTATCAGGAACCCCTTCCACTAAGCTAACCCTTGTGCTCGGACAATGTGGGCATTCTAATGTGATGACTGTTTTTTTATTAAGTAAGGTAAGTTTTGGAGGCTTTTCTATTGCTTTTGCTTCTATTGTTGTCAATTCTTTTGTTGAAGCCAAGGAGGAAGTTCCACTGACAAAGTGAGTTTGGACTAACAAGAAGCCATCTTCCGCATGTTATTAGTTTTAGTAGTTCCCTCATCAAGCAAATGTACTGTGACTTCTTAACCACAACATTTCCATTTCTTTATATTTATGAATAACACTGCATCAAGCACCTTTGGTAGAAAATCATGGTTCCCTGGCACAGACATCGTTGGTCGTTTACCCAAAAGACATGTACTCTCCTTCCTTGAGAATAATGCCCGTTACTCACTGGGCTCATCCTAGCGAGCCGGGGATGATCTGAGCCAATCAGGCCATCTCACTCCCCTTTGCTACTACTGACAGTCCAGAGGATGAGCTTGTGGCTCCATTCTGAACCATGAAATGAGAAGGGAGGCGTTCCGAGGTTTCTGGAAAAACATTTTTTGGAGGTTTGTTTTGCCCCTACCCCCTTCCTTTCTGTTTGTACAGTGTCATATGAGGACAGGATGCTCTGAGCTGCAACAGCTGATAGTACCACCACCAGGGAAGAAAACCTCTTCCTCAAAACCCCTCCCCTCTCTCCCTGCCTCCCACTAAAATGTGGCTGGCAGAATGGGAAGAGAAAATTCCTGGGTCCTTCATTCCATTGTGGAGACAATTGTGGATTTCTCACAACCAGACCTCTTTATAAGAGCAATAAATATCTGCTGACCGCTGCCACATTAGCTGAGTTTTCTGCTTCTGGCACCAAAAGTGTTCTCATTCTCAACGGGGACACCCGGCGTGGAGCGTCTACATCTACACTGATAGATACACACAAATCTTGATCCAGACAAGTTCCAACGTACACACGTACACTTTCTGGTGCTTTATTATCTCCCTGGCTGAGAACCTAAAGTCATAGGGGTGTAAGGTTCTGCATGGGGGCACAAGGGAGAGACCAAGAACTCCTCCAACCAAGGCCAGAAATGCAAGGTCACGTGTATAGAGCTAGACAGAGCCTGGAAGAAGTGACCAAGGGCCAGGCAGGACAGAGAAGCCCTCACGATGTACACCAAAGGCCTGTGCCTTCTTGGTAAGAGTCGCACCTCACTCTGTTTGCTTCCCACCAGAAATAATCTAAATGACACTATTTAGCCTGCGCTTGTCTTGAATAAAACCCAAAACACACACACACACACACACACACACACACGCACACACACACAATGTATGAAATGAAAATGATCTAATGATCACTATTGTAAACTGTCTGCTCAAAATTTAATTATGGGAGTTATATTCCCTTACACTAAAACTCATAACTAACACAAACTTTTTGTATCAGGATTCAGAAAAGATAGGAAATATTTCAGGTGTTTCAAATAGAGGGAATTTAATCCAGGAGGATTTTTTTCTAAAGAGGTTAGAAGGGGGTCCTCCCTGGTGGTACAAGGAGTTAAATCTCAGCATTATGAAGCTATCTGCAGCCACTGCAGCATGAGTTCCATCCCCAGCCAGGGAGGTTGCCACATGGCGCAGCAGACCTCTCCTGTCTCGCCTGCTGCTCCCATCAGCAGTGTATTTCAATAGATCCACCTAGTCTGCTCCCCACTCTGTCTCTGGTGAATCCTCTCACCCCCGCACTTCTGGCTTATACCCCATCTCTTTTATACATAAATAAATAAATCTTTAAAAAAATAAAGGGGTTGGAAGAACTGGAAGAGCAAAAGGGAAGACAAAAGAAAGAAACAGGGAGTTCTCTTTGCCACATCTCTGGTGAGAATAAGACTGCTCTCAGCAATCAGAATGACATTCCAGAAAATGTCTGTTTCTCTCTGAAAGGATACTGTTAGATTGGAGGGCCCCAGAGGAAACTGGCAGAGGCACTTGACCACATCATTGCAGAACTTGGTTTCCTAGGAAGGAGGAAGAGGCTTTGGGTTGACAGCTGGTGGGGAAATAGACAGCAGCCATTGGCATCGTCTGTGCGATGTCATGTACGTGGCACCATCAAAGGTGTTACTCTGGACTAAGTCACAAGATGAGGTCTGAGTAGACTCACCACCCTACGCATTGGTTGTCAAGTATCTCAAGCCCAGAAAGAGGTTAACTCTTGAAGGACGTGATTATGAAGTTGTATCGAATTCAGTTGCTCTGATTCCATTAAAAACATAAATATTTGAAAAACGGGGGATGATTATCCGTGTCTCTGAGAAAGGAACAGCTCAGCAGGTTTATAGGATCTAAGAGCTGTGCAGCTACAGCAACAAGATGTCAGGTGAGCCCTCAGGTCTCTGTGTCTCTTCTGGTGATCTTTAAGGTAGCAGATCTGTCAGGTTTCTGGACCTTTTCTCTACCAATACTTACACAGAGAAATTGACCTTGAGGATAGAAAATACATGGGCATAATTTTTAAAAGTAGAATCACCAAAGAGCCCTCCACGATGAAGGCTGGCCTTTCCCGGAAGGAGGGACCCCACAAGGAAAGCAAGGAGGACATGGATTTTCCCTTAAGACCTAATCACACACCATCACCTCCACCATATTTTGTTAGAAGTGAGTCACTAAGTCCACCCAAGGAAAACCTGTACTCAAGAAATGGGGAATTAGACTCTGGTTTGTTTTGTTTTGTTTTGTTTGTTTGTTTGTTTTTAGGCTCTGGTTTTTACAGGAAAAAGTGGATCTATTTATGAAGACATTTGCTGACACCACGGCTATCATGCCCCTCTGTCCTCATATCCTCCATTGTAGCTCTTCCCCCCTATTTCTACTTTCCCTATTTCTTTCTTCTCTTCTTTCTTTTTCTCCTCCTCTGGAGTTCTCCTGGATTTCCTCTCCCCTGGTGAATGATTTCTTGTATCTCTTGTAGCAGAACTCACCCTCCCCCAAAATCAAATTCACTCCCAAGCCTTTTAAGAGTCCCTGGTGGTCAGAGTCCTCAGGGAGCAAAGGCCCTCTAGTGGGGAGGGCTGATATTGCTCCTGAGGGCCTGAGCACAACCACCTCCCTCCTACATGTAAATCAAAGCCACAAACAACACCACACTGCAAAATACTGATAATGCAGTCCCACTAAGTTCTGATTTTTCCCAAACTACTTTGCCAGGGTTTTTTTGTTGTTGTTGTTAAGATTTACTTTATTTATTTATGAATACAAGAGCTAGGGTGCAGGCCAGAGGTGCAGGGGGTGAGAGGTTTCACCAGAGACAGAGTGGGGAGCAGAACAGGCAGATCCACTGAAATACACTGCTGAGGGGAGCAGTGGGCGGGGCAGGAGAGGTCTGCTGTGCCATGTGGGAAGCTCCCTGGCTGGGATTGAACTCATGCTGCAGGGGCTGGCGCTAGCTTGACAGCCCTGAGACTCTAACCCTTGTGTCACCAGGGAAGTCACCCTAATTTGTTAGATTTTAAAAATAGATATGAAATACTAATTCTTTCCATATATTTTTTGTTTGTCATTACTGGTTTGTTTCCCAGCTTTGCGCCAAACACATGCTAAATTTCTCTAATAATCCAGCCTAGTGAGTCACACCTAAAGTGATCATCACTGTGAAGTGAGCTCCAGGCGCCCTGACTTACAAGTGCTCAATGTAGAAGAAACTATACTGCATTTACAAACACCAACCATCCCTTGGTCCTGGCAGGGCCTGAGCTGAGGCTCAGGTTGCTAGTTATAACCTAACATTCATTTTTCTTCCATAAATAATAGAAGCTTCCACTTTTAGCTGGGCACATTTCTACCTGGAATAAAGACTATTCCCAGCCTCCTTGCAGCTAGATGTCATCATGTCCAGAGGTCTGGCCAGTGAAACTTAAGTTAAATTGTCAGGTGTGGTTTCTGGGATATGTCCTAAAAGGGAGAGAATATGCACTTCTTTGTCGAGTTCTTCCTTCTTTCTGAAATGGGGACAAAAATGGCTAGAGTTCAGCAGCCACTTTGGCCAAGAGGCAGAAGTCACTCACTGAGGATGGCAGATTAATAGAGAAGAAGGAGCTTAGACTCCTCATGATCTGGGAGCTTCTGGAGTCGCTCTAGACTGCGTATCCCTGAACTTCATTTGCATGAGAGGGAAAACAAACTTCTATATGATTTCAACCAGTGTTCATTCGTTTCTGTCTCTCTCAGCTGAACTTAACCCCAGTATATAGTTTTTTATGAACCTGTTCACTATGCACAAAAAGGACACCTTGTCTCATCTCTGATACTCCATCTAGTTTCTCACCCTCACTCTGATCCTCCTGGGCTCTAGCATTCCTGATCATTCTCTGCTCCCCAGTTGTCTGCTCTGAGCCCTAGTCAGTGACTTGTAAGTGCCTTCTCTCAGTCCACACCAGATTCCTCCTCTCACACTGTCCTTCTCTGGTTATATCTAAGGGAAGCTGGGGTAGGAGGCTCCAGCAGGGGAAGGAAAGAAGCTGCATAAAACAGAAATAACCCAGGCGTAGTGACTCATAGGGCTCCCTCAACGCAAGTCACGCCTGTCCGTGCCAAATCAAGGGCCCTCCTTGCCCTTCCCTCCCCCTCACTTTCCCTTCAGTTGGTGTTGAAAATTCCTCCTGGAGCCATTTGAGCTTAAAAGGTACACTGAGAAAAAGACAGCCAGCCCTGAAGGAATCCAGGGACTATCTTTCATTCGCAGTTTACTGTGACTTGGTTTAACTCAGTTCCTTTTTTTACTCATCCTTTCCTTAAACATTCATTAAAAGCCTATCCTGTGTCTTAATATCTAGATAATATATTATCTGACAGTGCTGGGGGTCAGACATTCCACCTGGTCTCACTGGACTGAAATCAACAGGGCTGGGCTCTTTCATGGGCAAATGTATTTCCACAGCTGTCCCAGCTGCTCCAGGCTGCCCACCTGCCTGACTCACTGCACCTTCCTCCTCACAGGCAGCCACACGGAGCAGAGTGCTTCTCCGGGCATCTCTCTAACCAAATCAGGGAAAGGCTCCTGGCTCCATGTTCTCAGACTCTAGCAATCAGATTGGCCCCAGCGGAGGATAATCACCAAAGGTCTGTAACTCAATCACAGCTGCAAAATCTGCTTTTGCCATATAATATCTTTATAGGTTCCCAGGATTGGGGCATGGTTATCTCAGGGGGAATCGTAATTTTGTCCTCAAATCCTTCAATATACACCTAAAGTCACTGCCCATGGCTGGATTTCTTTCTTTTTTTTTTTTTTTTTAAGATTTATTTACTTATGCATGCAAGAGCTGGGGTGCAGGCCAGAAATGTTGGGGAGGGGTGAGAGGATTCACCAAAGACAGAATAGAAAGCGGGTGAGGCAGGAGAGGTCTGCTGCGCCATGTGGGAATCTCCCTGGCTGGGGATCCAACTCTGCTGCAGTGACTGCTGATGGCTTCATAACGTTGAATCTTAACCCCTTGCGCCACCAGGGAGGCCCATGGCTGGATTTCTTAACCTCCACTTTTCCCTCCCCCATCCACTTCTGAAAGCTGCAAATGCTTTTACATCTCTCTCCTCAGTATTTCCCTGAAAACCTCCACAAGCCCAGCAATTTTTTTTTTCCTTTGCCCTGGTTCGCTCTTCCTACCGGACTGGGGAAGGACACACACACACACACACACACACACACACACACACACACACACACACACCCCAAAGGAAACCTCTCTAGTGGGCAGGAGAGTCCTTCTAGGTTGGCTCTGTAGGTAGGCGTGGATATAAGCACTATTTGCAACTCGGGTTCTCTGGGAAACCGTGTTAGGGGATCGGAGGATCCATAATTGAAATCGCACCCGCGGTGTCTGCGCTTAGGTAAAGCAGCTATCCTTCGGCGGCCTTGGTACCCCCGGTCCCCCACCAGAGACGGTCCTCCTTCCCCAGCTTCAATCCTCTCCTAGACCTCGCCCCTAGCAGCGCCTTTGGCTGCCAGAGCTTGACCCGCAGCGAGGACAGTAGAATTCCTCAAAGTCCATCCAGAACTACCGCCAACGCCAAGGGACCCTAGAATTGTACTATTTCCAGCTTCCACCTTCTCTTCCAGACCGCGGCTCTGCTCCCTCCCACACCCGGCCTCACGCTGGTCACTGACTCCTTGCAGCCTCCGCCCTGAGCTGTGGCCTCGTGGGCTGCTGTCTCCAAGGTGCAGAGGACGCGGGAAGCCGGCAGCGCAGGACGCAGGACCGTGCGCCTGAGTGAGTGCGGGGCTCAGGCTGGCGGGCAGAGGGTGGGAGGAGTACCCGAAACTGAGTGCCTCTGGGTTAGATGCTGGAGAGAGGGTTGGGGCCCGGCTGACTGGAAATTGTGCCGGCTCTGACTCCCGGATTCCCTCAGCAGGTGCACAGCCCATTACCCACCCGCACTCCCCAGGGCGAGGGCACGCTGCGTCTAGGGGTGTTCAGGCCTCGGGTGGGATATTTGGATTCTCTGTGAATGCACTGAAATAGTTGCATGTATAGAGAGCCTTGGAGAAGGGAGCGGGAAGCAGCCCCTTCTCGCCCTCCCTCCTGCAGTCCAGAGTGAGCTGGTACAGGTGACTCCAGCAGAGCAAGGCTCTTCTCTCCCTCCACAGAGGGCAGGGACCTTCTGCCCCGGTTCTCACCTCTTTTAACTCCCCTCCCCATCTTCCCATCTCCAGGACACCTGGAAGGGAGAGTAACAGCTGAAATAAGAAAAGTTGCATAGAGTGAGGGCCATATTCCTTATGCTTCTGACAAGTAATAATGATTCAGCCAGTGAATGCTGGCCTTGAGCACCTAGGCAGTGGCTGATCTAATCACACAGGTCCTGTTTCTAGAAATAACATAAAGAAATGCCCATGATAAGGTATTAATCAAAAGCTTCAAGATTTAAGAGATTCTTAAAAGAGTATTTCTAGAATGTGCATGTGTATACTTTGTGCATCTATAAATACCCAGAAACAGCTGATGAGAAATACTTCATATTGTGAACACATTGTATAGTACCCATCTTAGACCTAAGTGGGACACATTGCTGCTGTAGTCAGACAAGTGGAAAACGATGGTAATTGTAGCAAGGAAGTGGTATTTCTTGTGAGACTTGCATTTCTCAACAGCCCCTGTCTTCTCCCACTTCCTTTGGGATCCTCTACCAGGCCTGGATTCAACTAAGAGAGCCCTTTTTAATATAAAGTAATGAACACATTCTTGGACAATCTCTAGTTGGAAACTTTCCAATATGGAAAAATTTTCATCATTCCCATAAGTCTTTGTGTCTGTGAACTTAGTCCAGAGACCCAATCATTACTTTAAATTATCCCATGGAGAGACCCTTCAGGGCTGGATAAGTTAAAGGACAAAATCAATACAGATTGGATGGTTTTCTGTGGCCAACAGAATAATAGTAACATCAATAATAAGAAGTTTATTGAGCACTTCTACTATGAACCAGTTGTGCAGTGTTTTATAAATGTCTCATTTCACCCTTAGAGTAACCATAATCCTTTTTACAGATGGGGAAATGGAGGCTTGAAGAGACTTTATAACTTATCTAAAGTCACCCAGTGACTCCCTTGGTGGAAAAAGATTAAAATCCAAGTTGGTTCACCTCCAAAGTGCATGTTCCTATCCACTGTGCTATACTGCCTAACAAGAACTGTGTCTCTGAAGAGAATCATACCATTTTTAAATCAATGTGTCCTTGATAATATTTAGTACCCAGTATTAATTGTGTGTTCCTTTACAACTGAGTTGCATATTAAAGAACCAATTCCTTTCAACTGTTTTCATCTTGATTTCCTTCTCCCACTTGAAGGTAAGTGAAACACTATAAGATCTTCAGAGAAGAGTATGCCACAATATTTGCTCATTTTTAGTTCCTTAATAAGATAACCGTGTACTGAATTTCAGGCAAGTTACTGGTTTCAGAATCCAACACTGTAAAACAATGCCAAGAGCAAAGGAGAGGAAACAAAAAAATAAAGGAGCACCCCCGCCCATCGTTCCAGTTCTTCAGAAGTTCCTAAAAACATACGAGAAGCATTGTGCACAGACTAAAACATCCATGTGCCCTGCCATCAGAAAGGACCTAAAAACCAGCATCAATAATGAGTGCGTTCTCAGGAAGGTAAGTGTGTGGGCTCCTTTCTTTATTCTTCTCTGAAATGAACTAGTAGGGTTTACTCCTGAAGGATATGTCCAAGAGGTACACTGTGGCCTGTGGATTATTTTGGCCTTAGGACATACTGAAGGCCCTGCCGGTTCTAGAGAGTCTTACCACACTCCCTTAACTACCCAGAAGAATGAAAATTGAGGGTCTTACCCAGATTTAGGGCTACCTCCTGAAACAACCTTTCTATCAGAGAAAACTATCTAAATGGTAGGGCAAATATCTAACTACATAGTAGCTGGACCTTTGGTCATGTGAGTCCCCCTCCTCCCTCCTTGAAGCCCCACCCCCTATCCCTTTCCTTAGCTTAAAAACCTTTGTTTTGTCTCACTTAATAGTTTACAGTCATGTAGATTCTTCATAGACATGTAATTAAATTTGTTCTACTAATTTGTCTGATGTTAGAAGAACCCAGAGAAGTAGCGGGAAGTTCCTCTCCTCCCACGCACTCCCAGAGAACATGGGTCCTCAAGTCCAGAGCAGGTGGCAACGTCCCCTCTACTGTCCTGCCTGAGTGAAGTCCAAAGCCTCCCTCTGGCACTAAAGACCTGCTCAACACTCCTCTTACCTTTCTGCCCCTACCTCCAGATTAGTGCATCACAGTCCTTTCCGTAGGTCTGTCTTTTCTCATGCCATCTCACTCCGAGAATGGTACACCTACCACTCCTCCCACTCTACATCTGAAGCAGCTCAAAAACATCACTTATGTCAATATAACAGGCCCTCCCCTCACCAGCACTTCTGCCATCCCACCTGCGCCCAACCCTCTTGACCACTGAGGTGTCCCTGGCATCAGACCACCCTGCCCTCCCCCATGCCTCCCCTCAGGAGACTAGTCTTTTTTTTTTTTTAAGATTTTTTAATTTATGCATACAAGCTGGGGTACAGGCCAGGGGTGTGGGGTGGTGAGAGGGTTCACCAGAGACAGAGTGGGGAGCAGAACAGGCAGATCAACCAAATACATTGCTGAGGGGAGCAGCTGGCGAGGCAGGAGAGGTCTGCTGCTCCATGTGGGAATCTCCCCCACCAGGTGTCGAACTTGAGTCGCTGCTGCCTACAGTTCCACAGCAGAGCGCTTAACCGCTGCTCCACCAGGGAGGCCCAGGAGACTAGTCTTACTTGCATTGAGGTAGCAAACACACACTTCTGACTTCAAAAGCACTGGATTTCAGGGAAAAATTCTGATGTCATGTCTTGTCTCAGATGAAATCTAGGGATTGTATGTGAGGGGAAAGAGGGCAGGCCAGCATTGAAACTAAATGATCAACCCTTGGGAAAACAGCACTTGTAAACCAGTAGGGGGCTGGCCATCTTTAAGACTTTCTATCACCAGTCCAGAAACACAGTCTCTGTTTCAATAAAAAAAATAGCAACTGATGTCCTAAAATGCTGAATGCTAGCAAAGGCACAGTAACTTGTGCCCTCATGCGGAATGATAGTGAAAAGATCATAGCTTTCTCCTCAGAGTGAATTAAACAAAATAGCTAAAAATGGGTGTTTTAAGGCTGTTGTGTTACATCCATGCTACCCACATTTTTCCCAAAATTTTTTTGAGAAAAGGGGAAGATGATTATCTTACACACACACACACACACACACACACACACACACACACACATACACACACACACACCCCACACACAAGCCCTCTTGAAATTCCTTTCTGAGGAAAGAGTTTCTCTCTTTCATCAAACTTCACCTCCATGGGCAGCTGCCCCTGTCCCTTCGCCTTCAGCCTCTCCCTCTCCAAAGTCCCTCTTCTCCTCCCCCTCATCCATTCCTAGGTGTTTCTAGTCTCTTCTTTCGCAGTTGTTTATCTGGAGTCCCCTCCCTCCCACATCTCCCTGCTTATCTCATTGGAGGAACTTCCCAAAGCTCCCTTTTTTGTGTGGTAAATTTTTTTAAAGTAGGAGAGAAGAACTGATTTAGATTTTTCTGTGGTAGTTTTACTTGATCAGAAGGCTTAATTATAGATCTTGTTCTGGTTTCTGAACTTTTTAAAATTATAGTTACCATCAGAAATATAATTAACATCCTAACCCAGTACAAAAGTACTGGTGTCAACGCTATGGCTGTTGCGGTTGAGTGGGTTGCTTGGGTTGGGTCTGCACTGATTTTGATATCCCTGAAAACAAAAGTCTCGCAAGACAATTATTAGTCTTAATCCATAAGATATACTCAATTTGCCTTCTTTTCCATTTTGTTAGTTAAAAGGAAAAAAGACCTACTTGCAACCTACTAAGTTTGATTCCCTGACCTAATATAATAATGTATAGTATCTAATAATAATATCCAATAATAATCTGCTTTTAAAATCTCTGCACTTTAGGACTTTTCATGGAGCTTTGCATAAGGCTGGAACTTCCTACATTTGTGTTGAATTACCACCCTTGTGCACACCTGATCCAAAGTTAATAACTATTTTAAATATTCCTATGTTGTCTAAAGATAATGTTCTTTTTCCATATATTCAGACACACTGATGTCTTTTTATGATCTTTCTTACTCTCCAGTTTACACTTATAAGATCTGATGACTTCCTGCCAGGCACCTTACCGATTTCCCTGGAGCCTTTGCTCATGACAATTCAAGATGAGTGTTACGTGCTGGGGAAAGACATCTGCATCTGGGGCCTTCAGCTGAGCAACCCAGAGATTGCGGGACTTGTGAGTCATAGGTCTTAAAAAGATTTCTTCGATTAATCTGAAAAGATACACATATTACACTGTGCAGCCTAGCTAAACTGCATTTGGTTGTTCACTGACATACTTTAGGGGGTTCCTTTTTAAAAGATTTTTTAAAGATTTATTTATTTTTGCATACAAGCTGGGGTGCAGGCCAGAGGCACCGGACAGTGAGAGAGTTCACCAGAGACAGAGTGGGGAGCAGAACAGGAAGATCGACTGAAGTATACTGCTGAGGGGAGCAGCGGGCGAGGCTGGAGAGGTCTGCTGAGCCATGTGGGAAGCCCCTTGGCCGGGGATCGAACTCATGCTGCAATGGCTATGGATAGCTTCATGGTGCTAAAACTCAACCCTTTGCACCACCAGGGAGGCCCTAAAAAGGTACTTTTTAAAGTCTTAAAATAAGAAAAAAGTTTCATGGCATTAGATTTGCCAATGATTTCTTGAATATGACATAAAAGTGAAGGCAACAAAGAAAAATTAGATAAACTGGACTACATCAAAATTTTAAACTTCTGTGCATCAAAGAACACAATGAAAAGAGTGAGTGGCAGCCCACAGGATGGGAAAAATTAATTGCAAATCACACATCTGTTAATGGATTAATATCCAGAATATAAAAACTCCCACAAACTCAACAACAACAACAAAAAAACAAGCAATCTGATTTTAAAACAGGCAAAGACTTGAATAGACAGTCTCTAAAGACAAGTACAAATGACCAATGAGTACATGACAAGCTGTTCAACATCACTAATCACTTGAGAAATGCAAATGAGATGCCACTTGATATCGCTTAGGGTGATACTGTCAAAAAAATGCTTTCCTGGGGCCTCCCTGGTGGCTCAGTGGTTGAGCGCTGCACTGTGAAGCTGTGGGCAGCCCGCGATGCGAGTTCACTGCCCAGCCCGGGAGAATCCCACATGGTGCGGCAGACCTCTCCTGCCTCGCCCGCTGCTCCCCTCAGCAGTGTATTTCTGATCTGCCTGTTCTGCTCCCCACTCTGTCTCTGGTGAACCCTCTCGCTGCCCCACGCCTCTGGCCTGTACCCCAGCTTGTATGTATAAATAAATAAATCTTTAAAAAAAAATGCTTTCCAAAGAACCCACAAGATGGTGAAGTGGAACAGACAGAGAAGCAGATTTCCACAAGTTCACCTCCATCAGCGTGGACCTGGGACAGTTGCTGGTGTTTCCTAACAACAGAGGGTGCAGCTGTATAACACCCACGATAGCTGTCCAGCAGCCTTAGTGGGAGCTGCACTCCCTGTTGAAAGCAGTGAAGATGCACCTGTAAGTCCTGACCATTATGCCCAAGATGGCAGTCAGCATGGTGGGCATCTGCCATGACAAATCTTTAACCTGGTGGAAATCAAGCCAGAGATGTTCGATCACCAACACCTGGGTTAGTTCTCCATAACCCATGAAACCAGGTCCTTGGCATTGGAGCCACCCACTTTTCCTTCTCCCTCAAATAGTGTGCTCTGTCTAAGAAAGAGACAAATGCCTTTTTACACACACACACACACACACACACACACACACACACTCACAGAGTAAGAAAGAGAATAACAAGTGTTCACAAAATGGAGAAATTGGAAGCTTTGTGCACTATTGCTGGGAATGTAAACTGGTGCAGCTGCTATAAAAACTGTATTGTGAGTTCCCAAAACATTGAAAATAGAATTACTATATGATCCAGCAATACCTCGTCAGGGTGTATAGCCAAAAGAATTGAAAGCAAGATTACAAAGAGATATTTGAACACCTATAGCAATATTATCTACAATAGACAAATGTGGAAGACACACAAGGGTGTGTTAACAGATGAATGGATATACAAAATGTGGTGCATATGTACAATGGAGTATTATTTAGCCTTAAAAAGGAATGGAAATTCTGACTGATGCTAGA
Organism: Scalopus aquaticus; assembly: GCA_004024925.1. Taxonomy (NCBI): domain Eukaryota; kingdom Metazoa; phylum Chordata; class Mammalia; order Eulipotyphla; family Talpidae; genus Scalopus; species Scalopus aquaticus. Next base: position 86,686 of record PVIJ01000476.1, read on the forward strand.
ACATGATAAACCTTGAGGACATTATGCTAGATAAAATAAACCAGTCATGAAAGAACAAATACTGTATGATTCTACTTACATGAGGTTGCTAGAATAAACAAATTCACAGAAAGTAGAACAACAGTTGCCTGGCTGGGGAAGGGGAGAATGGGTTTATTTTCAGTTCTGCAAAATAAAAAGAGTTCTGAAGAGGGATGTTGGGGAGGGTTGTACCACTATGTGAATATACATTTGATGCCACACCACTGGACACTTGAAAACAGTTAAGATGATGAATTTTATGTTATGTGTGGTTTTACCATGATTTAAATTTTTATCAACATATTTTTAATGCCATACATTTTAAATATACAGCCAGCATTTTCAGTTGCTTTTATTCAGAGTGTCAGTCAGGGTACCCAGTGCATTCAGCTGGAATGAGTATGCTGTCCGTGTGTGTTAATCCTCGGGGCCTCCCTGGTGGCGCAATGGGTTGAGTGCAGCGCTGTGGCGCTGTCGGACACAGCAAACTTCTCCCACCTCTCCCACTGCTCCCCTCAGCAGTGTACTTCAGTCGATCTGCCTGTTCTGCTCCCCACTCTGTCTCTGGTGAACCCTCTCACCACCCCGCACCCCTGGCCTGCACCACAGCTTGTATGCAAAAATAAATAAATCTTTTTAAAAAGTGATCCTCAACAGTTCCTTAAAATGCAGCACTGCTAACGCAGAAGATCTGGACGCGGCTGAGAAATTCTATCTTAGATGACTGTGGTCTTGCTGACAGCCATGCTGGAGCCCCAGGGAATAACACTGCAAACCACTGGTTGGCACCTTTGGGCCCTGGCCGAGAGCCTGTTTCACACAGACCACTGTTAACACGGGCACTGACTGCCACATTACCTCTTCTGTCAGAAACACGACTCAAGAAATCCAACCCAGCACTCAAACCAGGCATTCTCTCATCAAAGAGGCCTCAGCACCAGCTCTGTAGTTAAAGATGCAAGTGCTTTTTTATTCTCAGCCAAGGTATAATTTGGAATCCTGGCTCTGACCAACATATCATTACCTTTAAAAACCCTAAAATCTTCAAACCCAACCAAAGCCTCTTTTAGGCTTAAATTCGGAATTGAAGACATCCTCAGATTATGGTGATTCTAATTGCAAAGAGTCGGCCTTGATGATTTGTAGTTTTAAATTTCCTCTCTGGTCAGGATAGTCCATTAAGCAGGGATGTAACTGTAATTAGTATCCTTTGGTACCACAAGAAGTGACCTTGCCGTAGACCCTTCCATTCAGGAGACTGAACTCGAGTAGCTGCAGGCTCTGCCCTGTGGCCTCCAGTCCAGCTGCTTCTACACGAGAAGCTCCTGGCTGTTGAATTCCATAGTCAAGTTCTGGACCGACCTGTAAATCCTAATGCTCTCTAAAAAATAGGAGTCTAAGTTATTTTTGAGGGAATTTAGTAATTAAATTTTTTATTGAATTATAAAAACATTGGCATCGCCAAGCTTCATTATTAAAAAGAGTACAACATAAGAGATACCTTTGTGGGTCAGAATATCAATATCTGCATTGGTTTGTTAGGGGCCCCGTAACGAAGTATCAGAGAATGGGGGCTCAGAAAACAGAAATGTTAGCTCCTCACTGTCTTGGAGGCTGGACGTCCAGCATGGGTTGGTTTCTTCTCCTTGACTTGTAAAAGGCTATTTTCTCCCTGTGTCTTCATATGGTCACCCTTCTGTCCGTAACTGTGCCCAAATGTTCTTTTTTGAAATTAATTTATTTTTAACTGAATTAACATTCAAGTCTCCCCATCAGTATTACCATTATAGTGCACCCACCACCAACTCACCCGAACTCCACCACCACAGACCATCATGCCTCCCTCCCTCCCCACCCTCCCCACCCTCGCCATGGTGTCTCAGTCCTGTAGTCAGCTCTCTGGCTTTTCAGCTTGTCTTTACAAATGCTCTTTTCTTATAAGAACACCCATCAGGTTGGATTAGGGTCCAACCTCCTGACTCCATTTTAACTTAATTACCTCTTTAGAGGTGCTGTCTCCCAATACAGTCACATTCTGAAGTACTAAGGGTGAGAACTCCAATATATGAATTTGCAGGGGAACACAATTAATCTCATAATAACATCCAAAAAGATAAGCATCAATATGTCATCTCATCATTCAGCTCACCCATGTAATTCTTCAATGACGCTTCTTTTTAAAGGGAAATCATTTTTGTCTTCATGCCACCTTGTCCTGGGTAACTGGAAGGTTGGCTTAGAGGCCAAAATGTCAAGCTCAATCACATGGTTGACTTTGAAGAAACCTGAAAACACATGAAGAGCATAAGCACTTTTGCCATTGCGTTCCTAGGCTCTGCTTCTGGAGCTGAAGGGGCTCACCACCTGCCCGTTTACCACCCTAGAATTCATTGACTGCAAGATGGATCCATGGGCTCTAGGGAGACTTGGGAAGGCGCTGCAGTACAGCAGCTTGCGTTCTCTTGTCCTGGATTATTGCAAGTAAGGTGGAAAGTGGAGCTCCTAACATCTCTTGCTGTGTGGCGGGGGGGGGGGCGGTAAAGGGGGACAAAGGTGGGAAAGGTTCCTTGTGCCTTGTGGTGTCATTGCTAAAAAGGAACACTTTCATGTTAATGTTCCTAAGTAAATGTTAGGGCTCTTAAAGAGTCTTATTTATTCTTTCAAGTATTTGTGGAGGGCTCGTTTATGTAAGACTGATTGTTGCTAAGGATTTATATATAAGATAATACTGCAGTCCAAGAGAATCCTCAGTGTAGGAGAGGAGACACACTCTTGATTTTGTATAATGCAAGGTAGAAAGTCTGAATATCACAAAAGATTTCCATATAAATGTTTGTGGTTGCATGAATGTGGAAACCATAATCCCCAAAGTGAGGGGCCGGCATCACCGGGAGAGGAGCAGGGAGGAAGGGCGTGGTGCCAAGGGAGAGGAAAGTGGCCTTTCAGACGTGTGTCAGGGGAGGGTTGGAATAATAATAATAATACCAGCTAGTGGATGCCAAGCACAAAGCATCAGTTATCTCACTTATTCTCCCAACTTTGTCTCCATGGCATAGAGACAGCAATGTCCCATCACATGTGGATGCAGGACACACAATGTTGCATGTGTACCTTTTCTAGCCCTTAACTATAGATAAGAAGAGACTTAGAGAGATTATTAATTTGTTCAAGGTCATTTAGCTCTTGGGTATGGAGCTTAGATATGAATCCTTTCTGGGGAGTACTTTAAAATCATAAGCTGGTGAATGACATAGTTTTAAAAGTCCTCATTTGTTCCTGTCATTTCTTTTTAGATTCAGAAATGAAGAACTTGAGAGTATTTTCTCAGGCCTGGAAAACAACCAAAGGCTCCAAGGCCTCAGTCTGCGTTACTGTGGTCTGGGGCCACAGAGTGGGCAGAGGCTGGCCTTGGTGATCAGCCGGAGTGCCATTCGGTGAGTGCACCCCCACCTCCGCACCTCACTGCTGTATCTTTTTTTTTTTAAGGTTTTTTTTAATATTTATTTTTTATTTATATCTTTTACATCATCGTGTATTCCCCATGAAATTTCTACCACCAGTTCACCTGTGAACCATCACCAGAGTCCCTTGTGCTCTTTTCTCCCCTGTTTTGAGCCCTTTTCCTCCCCTTCCCTCACAGAATGTCTCTTATTTATGGTTGCCTGCTAGTTTATTATTTTTTTTTCCCTTATTTGTTTCCCTATATTCTTCCTGTAAGTGAAACCATCCGATATTTTTCTTTTTCTTTCTGGCTTATTTCACTGAGCATGATCCCTTGGAATCTACCCAAAGGACACAGAAACATTAATTCTGCACCCCTGTGTTTATGGCACTGCTGTGTCTTAATCTTTATCAACAGATTATTTACAGACCCACTTACTAGTCTGTGTTCTCTGATTTTTAATTATGATTTTAATCATCCTTTTCTCCCCTCTATTTTTGATTTTTTTCTTAGTTGTAAGCCGGAGGTCCACTAGTTAGAGTTGAGAATCAAGCATGTCCTGCTTGAATGCACGCTTTGGCCAGCTGCATGATTACTAGGTATATTTTTTCATGACATGATCTATTATTTATTGTTTATTATCATTATTTGTATTTATTACTTCATAACTAGAGCTAGTATTTTGTGAGATGAAGACCTCAAACCCAAACTTGGAAGTGGAAATAGCATCAAACGAACAGTGTGTTTTGCTCCCTTGCCAGTGAGCTGAGCCTCGAAGGCAACTACCTGCAGAGTTCCGGGGCCCTGGCGCTCCTCAGCCCCCTGGCAGAGCATGCAGAGATGCAGGGGCAGGAGCAGCTGGCCACCGCCTCACCCAACACTGGAAATCCCCCTCCCTTGCCCCCAGGTAAGCACTGGGAAACTGGGTTTTACAATTATTTTATTTATTTATGCATACAGGAGCTGGGGTGTAGGCCAGAGGTGCAGGAGGTGAGGGGATTCACCAGAGACAGAGTGGGGAGCAGAACAGGCAGATCTACTGAAATACACTGCTGAGGGGTGCAGCAGGCAAGACAGGAGAGGACTGCTGTGCCGTGTGAGTAGCTCCCTGGCTGGGGATCAAACTCATGCCCTGGCTGCCAATAGCTTCATAGTGCTGAGACTTAACCCCTTGCGCCACTAGGGAGGCCCGGGAACTTGGTATTAGATCCTGTTGGAGTCACATAAAAGGGGATGACTTTTGCTTCTCGGTGGTCAGTGAAGGTTCTTTCTCCTTTGTGTCTGGAGCAGAATAAAAGACCCCCCAAAGATGTCTCTGTCATAATCTTCAGAACTGCTGACTGTTACCTCACATGGGAAATGGCACTTTGTAGGTGCAATTAAATTACAGATTTTGAGATGGGATGGTTATCCTGGGTTATCAGGGTGGGATCTTTATGAGGGAGGCAGGAAGTTCAGATTCAGAGGGAAGGAGACTTGACAATGGAGGGGAGTTTCCAGTGACGTGAGGAAGGGGCCATGAACCAAGGAGTGCAGCATCCTCTAGTAGCTGGACAGGGCAAAGAAACAAATATTCTCCAGAAGGAACACAGCTCTAGCAACGCCTTGAGATGGTCCATTTCAGCCTTCTGATCTCCAGAAATATAAGATAACCAACTTGTATTGTTTCAGGCTACTAAGTTTGTGTTCATTTGTTGCAACAGCAACAGGAGCTAATACAGTATTTTAATCAGAATTCTTTAGTTAAAAGTAATGGCAACCCTTGGTGGTAGGCAAGCTCACTGGAAGGGGGGCATCCTGTACTTCACAAACAATGTAACTCAACACAACAACACAAACAACAATGTAAACCAGTGTTACCTCAATAAAATAACTGTTAAGGAAAGTAAAAGCAACTCAAACAGTATTAAAGATCGATAAGGTTTATCTGGGACATCCACAACTCCAGCTGTCTTCAGGGGTGATTGAATTCAGGGGGTCAAACCACATCATCACGTGACTCTCTCTCCTGTTCTTGACTCTACTTCTAAGAATTGGCCTCTCTCCCAGTGCAGTCAGCTTCCTCCAGCAGCCCCAGGCTGTAGTGTTCCCATCATGACTTGTGATCAGCCAGAGAGTCAGAACTGCTTTCTTCCAGTGATTGTGGTTAATTAATATCCTTGCTCACAATCATCATTCTACTTAGCAAAAGTATCTGACTGGAGGGTCTTCCTTTGGGTGCAAACTCAGAGACAATTCCAAATATTAACGTTAATTCTGAAGAAAATGAATGGCTCTAATAACTCAATGGTGAATCACTTATACATCAAGTCACTTCCAATTATTCCTTTTAACAAAATTGAATGAGGACCTTATCAAGTTATCAGCTGACAAGTCAATAACATTTTCTTTATGTGTGGCCAACCACTATGTGACTTTTTGCCTGTAAGTCAGGAGTTCAAAGAATTGAATGCTATTGCTGTGATAAAACTCCTAGGATTACCCAGTAAAATTTGAATTTTAGATAAGAAACAAATAATTTCTTATAAATTCATCCCCTGCAATGTTTGGGATATATGTAACTAGAAAAATGATTCTTTGTCTACCTGACATTTAAATTGAACTGGGTGACCTGCATTTAGGGGGTGAGTGAGGCTAAGCCTGGCAAGCTTATTCCATTCCCATCTTCATGAGCAAGATTTCTCCAACTTACAACTCTAACAGTGAAAAACAGAAATGCATTCTCTCTCATTTTAGCAATAATATTCCTAATGAATATCAATTGAACCAACTGAAAAAAAATAAAATACCATCCATCTCATTAAGTGGAGCATTCAATAACATTTTATTTCTGTTTTTAGTTAGATTTATCAAAATGCTTTAAATATTTATATTGCATTAGTTATATTCTCCTAAAAATTGATTAATAACTGTGAAGACCTCTTTAATACTTCAAAATCTGTGATCCCAGATTGTTTATGTATTTGAATATGTAGGGTTTTGTTCACAGAGAAGTGTTACAAGGTGACCTATAAAACACTTTCAAATATAAAGTTTTGCAAAGTAAGTAGAATAGAAATACAAATAATAGCACACTATGAAAAAGGGAAATAATGTGTGATTTTTCAATCTGTCGGAGGAATTTGCTGGAAGGCATTGTGTGTGTGCATGTGTATGTGTGTATATGGGAGGAGTTGGGAAATTTTTTAAAAACATCATAAATGTGTACATTATATAGTCCATTAGCAGGTGATTTCTATGGAAAAAGGAAAACCTGAGCTATTCAGTTGTCGGAAAAGTCATGACGCATTTTTGCTTGAAAAACATAAAAAAAATAGATCATGAATTTTGCAACAACCCAATAGATAAGCAAGTTTGCAAATCTGGGGAGTGAAGATGCATGGGGTGTGATTTTAAATTGTCTGTTGAAATATAAGCCTCTTGGAAATAGCATTTTCTTACAGACACAGAAGGGAAGGGCGAAAACCTGGGGTTAAATGGGGAGAGCATTCCAGGCAGAGGGGACAACACACACCAAGACCCCAAGGCTGTGTGCAAGGAGCAGAGGTGATTGGGCCCTAATGGGGTCTGGGGTCAAGGGACTTGTTAGCTAGGAAGGAAATGGCACTTGGTTTGAGAAGGACCCCTCTATCTGTGTGGCAAACAGACTGGGTGAGGGTGGAGGGCAAGTAGGCCTCTCAGAGGCCACTGTCATCCAGGTGAAAGGTGGAGTGAGAGGTTGCTCCCCAGGTGAAGCTAAGATGGGAGGGGGGGTGTAGGTAAGGCGTGGTCAATTTCAGTACTTATACCATGTCCTGGTGAATGGGATGTGGGGTGTGAGAGAAAGGAAAAGAAGCTTCCAGGGTGACTCCAGTGATAATATGCTGGTTTTTGTATATAATATAATACAATGTAATATAATGTAATATAATATAAAATGTGCTCCTCTCTGCTACATTCTTACCAATCAAGAGATTTGGAACCATTTTAATAAAGAGCACAGTGGAATGCAACCTACCTGGCTGCATGTTCTGAGCTTGAGGAGGGGAACACGAAAAAGACAGAACTGAAGTGGCTGTGATTCTAACAGTGGGACAGATAACGATCTCATTGAAATATCTCCCCCAAACTGCTCTGTGAACACAGCCAAGCACAGGGGTGGCAGGGCTTAGCTACTACAGAGAAGACATGTTTTAGACAAAACTCATGTGTACGGACAAAAAAACTCGAGGACTATGTTTGTGACTAACTGTATAACAGGTCACTTTAGTTTCTTTTCTGTGGAAAGTGGAAAGCATTCCAGCAGGTTTTTGTTTGTTTGTTTGTTTTGTACCCAGTGCTGTTAATTGCTAAGAGTAATTGTCTGATCATGACGCAGGATAAATGTCTTTTTATAAAAAGAGAAATACCTCTGCCAAAGTACATTTAAGGGCCTCCCTGGTGGTGCAACAGGTTAAGTCTCAGCACTATGAAGCTATCCTCAGCCACTGCAGCATGAGTTCGATCCCCAGCCAGGGAGCTCACCTACATGTGGCGCAGCAGACCTCTCCTGTCTTGCCTGTTGCTCCCCTCAGCAGTGTATTTCAGTAGATCTGCCTGTTCTGCTCCCCACTTTGTCCCTAGTGAATCCTCTCCCCTGACCCCACACCTCTGGCCTACACCCTAGTTCTTGTATGCATAAATAAATAAATCTTTTTTTAAAAAGTACATTTAAAATGAAGACAATTACAAGGTATGTTAAAAACCCATCTATGCAAATAAAAGCTTTCGAAGACGCTTTCAAAAAATATCTCTTTACTTTTCATACAGCCAAACAGAGTTCAACGTTGAATCCGATTACAAAGTCATCTGGAGCTGTCACAGTGAAAACTACTGCAGAGAAGAAGAGAAAAAAGGGTATTTTTGTTTGTTTTGACTATTCCTTCTATTTCTTTGGTCTTATAAATCACTTCCTCTTTTTATGAGGTATGTATTTGTTCCTGCTATTAAAGTACCCCAAATAGAGAGAAAAACTCAAGTGGAGAAAAAGATTCAGCACCTTATGATTTCGTGCAAGCTTAGCCACATCCGCCAGAATAATTCATCTTTGGCTCATCAGCAGGACCCAAAAACCATGATAGGACGTAGGCTGGTTCAGAATCTCTACAATAAACAGCCAGAAATCAAAAGACCCTCCTACATTCAGCTCGAAACTTCTTTCCTGTGCTCATTAGTCAGAAACAGAAGGGGAGTCATTTAGAGGGAATTTTAGGAAATCACCAACTCCATAACCTCTGCTCAGGATCAAACTAAATGAGACGCTATCTAAGTAGCCATCAGTTCGCAGCTAAGGGCCAGGGACACGGGCTTCTGTCCACAGTCCTGGCCCTGACGCCTGTCCCCACATTCTAGTCTGCAAATGGAGAGCTTGGAACTCACAGCTTCCTAAATTTCACTCCAGCTTTAACATTTTGAAGCTACAAAGACACAGCCCAAGATGACCAGTGCAAGGGTACTGGTCTCAGGGAAGCGCCTCGTGAAGGCTCTCTTACATTTGTGTTCTTTTCTTTTAGTCCACTTCATTTTTCCTACACACTAGTTTGTGAAGGTGAAAGGCATTTATGATAAAGTTCTTCACCAGGTGGATTTCTTGTCTTCAATTTCAATCTGGCCTCTTTTTCTGTCCTTGAAAAGTTCTTGGATCTCCTCTATAAAATCTCACTGAACTAGGCAAGTACAGATTCTTGTGACCGAAAACCCAAGTCAAAAGTGAGAAAATCAGACCCTGTCTTTGTTGTCGGATATAAATATAGATGTTTTGCTGGATATTCTAGCAGATGATGGGAAACCTATTAGAAATAATTTTTTAAAAAAGGAGTCATGCTAAGTTATCATTTTTTTGTTTTAGAAAGTTACCACTTTGGGATATATTCAGTCAAAAATCCCTTTAGATTTGTTTGGGGTTCCTGTGTCTCTCACACAGGTGGCCCCACAAAGAACAGTCCCTCTACTGGATCAAGTGACACATAAGGAGAGAAGAGTGTGGGTCACTGATTCTGACTGTTTCTAAACTTAACAGAAAGTGTGGTAACAAGGACAGAAACTGAGTGTCTACATCAGGCTGTATAGGCATCTTGTCACTGCAGAAAGCTCAAAGGCCAAAATCTATCTGGGAACTCCAAGATTTCTCAAGGGAGGAGAGAAGCTCTAACCACTACTATTTTTTTAAACGAACTAGTTAAAAAAAAAAGTTCTCAAAATATATAATAACAAAGAAGTTTTTAAAAATTACATTGTATTTGAAGTGCTTATGTTTAACAAGTTAAGTCTTCTAACACATGAGAACACAGAATGCATACAGGACCTGATTAAGTAATGACCCAGAACCTGAACTTGACTTGTGTGCACCACCCCCACCCAAACCCCTACCACATCATACCCCTATGTAGGCCTGGAGATTAGCCCTCAATTAGCCCATCATGATGGATAATTTGAGGGATAAGTAAAAAAGAAGCAACATGATTATTCATCCTTTAGCTTTTAAATAATAGCTATGTTGAGGCCCAGTGACAAAGTTCCTTTTTACCCACTGACACCTGGCTCAGAGGTGCCAGAGTTGCTTCTTTTGACCTTTGTATGACTCCTGTCAGCCTCCCTGGGCAGTCTAGTAGCTCACATTTTTTTCCAGAGAAGAGATTACAGACTCTGAAGAATTGCAGGTTGTCTTTGGTCATTCTTTCAGTCAGCATAGATGAAATATCATTTCCTCAGGGCCATTTTGGACTGGTGTATGTGACTGAAATAGTCACTACTGTGAAACAATTCAAAGTTTAGTAAAAGAGAAATTTATTAAAGAGGTTATTCAGAGCCAAACTGAGGACCCAGGCCCAAGAGACCAATATAATTTCTCTGAGTGCCCTAGGAGTGTTTAGCCTTGGTTTATCTAAGTAAGTTACATTCAAAGAAAGATCTCATGAAAAGTTTTTCAAAACAAAGGAAAGAAGACATCTTGCTCATTTCTAACATTCTCGATTAACTAAAGGACGCTGGTTTCTGATAATCTCAGTTGATAAAGGAGACACAGTGCTCATCATTTCAAAGCAATCCCTTGATCTTATAGAGCTAATTTAGTCAGAGTTGTCTGTCTTTGGGAAGATGTAAGAACCAAAGATTATTTTAATCTCTTATCCTAAAAGTTCCCCTATAGGTCTGAGGGCCCAGTCAGGCCATAATTTTGTGACCGGGGCTGGTTCTGTGAAGTCTGTGACATTTGCTTCTCACACAGCAATAACACACAGCAAATAACCTATAGTTCTGCTGACTCCAACTCTTAAGGCAGCCCTTCAGGGGAATGTAGATGTTTTCCAAAAGAGCAGAATATAGAATTTTCTTTACTTGGCCCACAAATACAAGGGATATAGTGAGAGACAGCCCCAGTCCAGGCCCTGAAGAGCTTACTTTCTAGTCCAGTGCAGCAGCCTCAACCGGAAATGGTTACTGAGTATCAATTCTGCGTGAGATGCAAGGTGTTTTCCTCCTTTGTTTCTGGGGTTGCTGTAACGAAACACCACAGGTTGGGTGACTTAAACAACAAAAATATATTGCCTCATAGTTCTGGAGGTTGGAAGTCAAGATCAAGTTCTTGCCAGGGCTGGTTCCTTCTGGAGGTTCTAAGAGAATCCTTTCCTTGCCCTCTCATAACTTTCTGGCCCTTAGTTGACTATCTTTGGCATTTCTTGACTTCTATTGTAGATGCATCACTGCAAGCATCTTTGCCTTCATTTCACATTGTGTGTGTGTGTGTGTGTGTGTGTGTGTGTGTGTGTGTGTGTGCGTGTGTCCATTTTCCTTCTTTAAGAACATCAGTCATATTGGATTGGGGCCCACTCTACTTCAGTGTGACCTCATCATCACTAATTATGTCTGCAACAACTTTGATACAAATAAAGTCACATTCTGAGGAATCAGGGGTTAGGATTTCAACATAGGAATTTGGGAAGGGGACACAATTCAACTCATAACAAGAGGACTCAAGGTAATTAGAAACAGGATACTTTCCTAGGAAACAACCCCACAAGCCTACATCAGGGATGGACACTGAGTTCAAAGAAGGGAAGTTCTCCCCCATGGGTGAAAATGGGGAGATGGCTGTGTGAATGAGCTAGGAGTTGACTGATATAGGACTTACCCAAAGAAGGACTCAAATGAGGAAGAAAGGCCTAAACAGTGCAATCTATTAGGCCAAAAATTTAGCTGGAACAAGAGTCTAGGAAGGATGGGCCTGGCGATAGGGGTGGGTCACATTAAGGAGAACTTTGTACCACTGACCCTGAGTGTGAACTTAATCCAGTAGACAAGGAAATTTTTGCCTCAAGTCTGTAGAAACAACTTTGTACCTAATTTATTGGGTTGTTGGAAAAGTCATGACGCATTATTGCTTGAAAACATAGAAAACTATGTCATGACTTTTCTAACAACCCAATATATTTATTTTATACCTTCTAGTCAGAGCAAACCATTTCATTTTCATGCTTTCCAGAGTTCACAAAGTTAATTTAAAAAAAAAAAAGTTTCCCATATCAGGTAATGACTTGCTAAGGTGTTTGTTTGTGGGGTGAGTTTAGTCTTTGGAAGAATAGTTCTATTTGTGTCAAAATAAAGGGTCAGATGGATCCGATTTATGTCAACCTCCTGGGTGAGGAGTCCAGATGGTTTCCATTTGGTCTCAATTGGAAACAGACTATTTTTATGCCAGACTATTTTAGGGGCCTTTGTGGACAGGAGACTTTTGGTCCGCAGCTTGGAAAGTTGAACTCACAATAGTGAATCAAAACCCCCACTCAGAAGCCTGACACCCTGTGTGTGCACACGTGCGTCTGCATCCAAAGTTTTACTCCTTTCCAAAGGCTTAATTACAACAATCTGACAACTTCATATTTAGCAGGAACTTATAAATTGAGAGAAGAGGCAAAGTGTTCCATTCCTATGCCTGCAGAAGTCAGCCAGCTGTTTACTCAAGCCAGTCCTACCTCCAAGCACCACTGAACATGAAGAACTACTGGATTAGTGGTTCTCAATTTGAGTGGTATCCAAGGTACCCAGACCACTGGGCCCCCAAACCCCAAGATTCTGGATCAGTAGTAGTTCTGAGGTCAAGCTGGAGAACTTGCCTTTTTCTCAAGTTCCCAGATGATGCCGATGGTCCAGGGTCCACATTTTGAGAACCCCTGCTTGACTTACTTTGCTCAATGAAGAGAACGAAAGGACAGAGTGAGACTTCTAGATGCTTCTTCCCTGCCATAGAAGCCACAAAACAAACAGGGTTTGAAATAATGGTTTTAGAGATACTTAGTACACAGTAAATATTATTGCCTGGCTTCTTGGTTTTATTTCTGGATTTCATCAAGCCATTGAAACATTGAAATGGGAGCAGCGTGGTGGAGAACCTCCATGGGTAAGGTGTCCCTACTTCTGCCCTGAGGGTCAGATGTTTCTGAAGCTACATGCCTCCCCACGAAGCCAGTCCAGAAACCCCATATGGACTCACCCAACCTGGTGCCTCTTCCCGTTTTCTCTTTGGTTAATTGCCAAAGTTCCTCAACTGATCCTTATTTCAGTATCTTTCTTACCATCCCTATTGAACCAGTGACTGGGTCCTGTCAGTTCTCCCTCCTAAACCTGTTTAGACACCTGTCTTTCTATCACGACAGCCTCAGTCCTGGACTTTATCTTCACTTCCATGAATTGTCCTAAGTCTCCAAATTAGCCTCCCATCATCCAGATGTTCCTCTCTCTCAAACAGCTTCCTGAGATTCTTTCCAAAACCCCATTTTCTTTATGTCACTGTCTTGCTTCAAAACCATCATGGCTCTCCCTTTCACCAGGAGAAAATCTACCCCCATCCCAGGTGACGCTTTTGGTCAGCTGGGTCCACTGGCCTTTCAGTGACACCTGCAGCCCCAGACCAGTCTGTGTTGAATGCCACACTTTCCTTTTGCTGAGTTCTCCAGGCACATTCACCCTCTGGGCCTTTCCTCATTGCCTTCAACATCCTCTCCTTCCCAGGTGATAAGCCTCATCTCGTAACTCTTAGAGATAGCATGATTTCCTATGTGGGCCAACAACCAAAGATCCAGTATAAATTTTTGTAGAACCAAAAATTCCCCCGGAGAGAACTCCCTCACTCTCTGGCTTCTTCTGGGACCACCACAACAGTGGTTTTGCTTAACTACTATTCAAAGTTTCATCTGTGGATGCCAGGTCCAGGTAGGACTTATTTCTTGAGGTTGATTTTTAAAAACTTGTTAAAAATAACTCCTTTCCATTAGCAAGGAGTATGTGTGATTTCCTGTGTAATTACCGGAGGTTTATAAACCAGAACATAAATTGTTTGCTTGATTGCAGGACTTAAGGAAGCAAAGTATAATTAGTGTTGACTCATTCACACCTTGGGCCCTGGACCCCATCCATAAAGGTTTCCATTGTTCAGCTATAACTCCGGGACAAAATCCCAAATAAAATAATTTCGGGATTGTAGCTGGCAACTTCCTGATTTGGAACTAATTGAATTGTTTTGAAGATTCCATCTTGACTTTTGAACTTGACCCTCGCATTCCTTAATGCTGTGAACATTCCTCCGCACTGTGGCAAGCATATAAGCAACAACGCCTTATTTGGGGAAGTGAATTTGCCACTTGGGTGGCACTAGTGCTGTAGTAAAGGTTGGAGGGATCCCAAGTGTGTGGAGGGGATATTTTATGTTTGGATTTTGCTCCCTAAACTTGACTGAGTTTTGTACTGGCACTCCCGTCCCAAATCCTTGAGAAGTAAAATAACCCTGGAAATTGTGGTGTGAGGCTTGGGCTGGGAAAGGGAGCAGGTTCAAGAGACAGAACATCTCTGACTCATTGCTGGGTCTTTCAGGAACTTCTGGGGCCTTGAGATAATCACTTTTGGGGCCCTGAACAGGCTGAGTAGAGCTCAGGGAAACCATTTCATCTGAAGATGACCAATCGTAATATTCTTCTGGTAATGTCCAGTCTCCAGACATTTTCTGGATCTTTATGGATCTTATGGGCTTGTGTGGCAAAGACCAAGCCAGACATCACCAACTCAAGGTTGATTGGTCTCCTGGCCCAGGGTCCTGGTGTCCCTGGATACTTGGGAACTACGCCATGGGGCTCAGACAACCTCTGCTTTCTACTCAGTCTTTACATGCTTCTTGGAGATGAAGGTTATGATCTCTGTTTTGGCAATGAGGAAATTTAGGTTCAGAGAAGTTAAGTGACTTTTTGGGAGTCATACGACGTTTTCCAAAGAGAGGCTTCAAACCCATAGCTTCGCCTCACTTTACTTACCTCTCCGCCTCTGAGGCACACCTGGCATAGCCAAGGCACTGTGAAGTTCGTCTGAGGCAGGGTGATACAAAGTCCTAATTGTTGATGAGCTTGTTTTTGTTTTAAAGTAAAAAAATGGAAGATTAGGTAAACATAGGTCGGAGTAAATACAGCTGGGGTGAATCAAGTATGACCAGAGGCTGAGCTTGTGCTCACTCTTTCTCTGAGGAATTTGTTTTTCCTCCAGAGAAAAGAATTTGGTTCTGCTTGAACTTTGGTTCAAGGACTGGAGCAGGCAATCCCGTAGTAACACCACCAGCCTTCAGAGCCCAGCTAGGCACCATGACTCACTAGAAGTCTAAATCCTGAAGAGGGGTTTGGACTAGCATTTTCCAAACTATTTCATGGGCAAAGATAATGTGATTACCTCCCTCACCAGCTGTAGGAAGAAGATTTAGATTGTTTTTCCCATTGGGGTGCAAGTTGTACCGGGTCACTCACAGACTATGAAGCCCCCTACCCTCCAAGGGCACACATTTATACCAGGCTGGCTAAGCTGGAGGTGTGACCAGCTGAGACCCCTGTTTCTCCTTGTAAAGTTCAGCAGCTGCATAGGAATTCGGCTTTTGGCCTTGGTCCCATTGTCCTCCTATTTCTGCTTTCTGATATGCCAGGAGGGGCTAAAAAGAAACAAGTGCCTTAGGCAATCAGCAACCAGATCATTCATCATTCTGGGCAGTAAACTTACCTTTGCAAAGATATGTGTATTCGTGAAGAGAGTTTAGAAATAGGAAAATCATATTTTATGCATGTTCCTGAGTGGTCGCAAGGCATTATAGCTACACTATGCCTGGAAAAATAATGAGCTGTGAGATAAAAGTTTCCATGATATGATTGCACTCTATGCTCTATTACTCATTGATTCATTTATTTATTCAAAAGATATTAAACACCTACCATGTACCAAATATTGTTCTGATATACTAGCAGTTATATCAGTTATGACATTATTCATAGTGGCTATCATTTGCTATCACTCCCACACCAGTGATGTAAGGATAAATGAGATTTGGAGAAATTGGCTCATCCCCATAAAACTTTCAGTATAGGCTAGTTTCTCCCCTCCAGCTATGTTTTGAAAGAAATAATTCCTGTCTATTTCATTCAACAATCCAGCAGATTAGATTCATACCCAAAGAAACCAACAGAATCTTTTCTTTGTTTTATTTTTTTTTTAACTGGCAAACTAGAATGGCCCAAAATCCAAATTTCCTTTAAAAAGTCAGTTCTCCGGGCCTCCCTGGTGGCACAACAGGTTAAATGCAGCACTATGAAGCTATCCAGAGCCACGCGACATGAGTTCAATACCCGGCCAGGAAGATTCCCATATGGCATGGTAGACCTCTCCTGCCTCACCCGCTGCTCCCCTCAGCAGTGTACTTCAGTCGATCTGCCTGTTCTGCCCCCCACTATGTCTCTGGTGAATCCTCTCACCACTCCATACCTCTGGCCTACACCCCAGCTTGTATGCATAAATAAATAAAAATCTTTAAAAAAAAAAAAGCATTCTTTAAAAAAAGGTCAGTTCTCCTTCATCACTTGAAAACTTACAGTTGATCGTTGATGCTTCTCTCACCCACTCTTCCTGCACACTTCATGCCTGCTTCATGAGGGCAGGGGTTTTGTCTCTTTAATGCCCTGCTGAACTCTTAGCGTCTAGAATGGTGCCTGGCACATGAGAACAGCTCAAAATATTTTTTGAATGCTGAATAAATTCAGGTGCAAAGGAATCCGGGCTGGCCCTGGATTTAGATTCTCAAGTCAGCATGTTAAGCAAACTAAGCGTATTCACTTATCAACCCCTTAACTTGCTTTCCCAAAGCAACATAAAGATATATTTTAAGTCCTGCAAAATTTCAGGTCACTGTTTTTCAGTTGACCCCCAAGTGAAATAGTTGGCTAGTGTTTAGTGGGTCACGTTGCACACAAAGCATATAACTTCAATTACTTGGGGGTCCCCAGAAAGCGATCTAGCTCTGGGACTGGACATTTAAATCTCCCATCTCACACTTGCCGAATGGATGAGCTTGCATTATGTTCATGTCTACTTTTCTTTCTCCATTCCCCTACTGTTCTTTTTTTTTTCTTCTCTGCCAAAATCCTAAGCTTTGAACTGGTGTAAATTAACTGTGTGTGTTTCCACTCCACAGCACTGACCCCGAACTTTATAAAAGCTAGATAGATTGATGGCCATGAACCAAACTCCAGAACAACTGCCCTCAGCTATGAGGTCTACAAAGGCAGGATGATTCTTTCTCCTTAGTATTTTTTCCTCCTAGAGCTCAAAAATGTGGCAGGCTCCTTTAAAGGGCTAAATCCCTATAAAAAGGCTGTCACTTTCCCAGGATCATCAAAGAACTTATTTATTTTCTACCAAGAAATTTCTAGAGACATTTATTTTCCTCTTTAGACAACATAAAGGCAACAATCTATATCTTAAGTGAGATTACCTTTCATAAAGAGCAATGTTGGACTTGCTGTTTTAAAGAATAAAGGGCACACTGAGTATTTTTAAAAAGAACTTCTCCAATTACATGTATTTCCTCAACTATATTGCAAAACACATCTACTCACACAAGTCAGATAAATACAACCTAAATAAATAATGTCAATATAGCTGGTGATAAGCAGGGGAAGTACTGTGTAAAGATAACAAATTACTCTTATTTTCTTACAGGGATCAGGAAAAAAAATAAAGATTTGACCACAGCTGGTCCTTGGTTAGTGAAATTGCATTTGGCAGATAATGGCATAGATGGAAGAGGAAAAGAAGGAGAAAATGACTTGTTGGAATTCACTAAAACTTTAACATGGTAAGTAGCAAAGGAAGAGGCTTTATCTGTCAACCTTCTGAAACTGAGTGTTTTGGTTAAATTATGGGGACAATGATCTAATTGTGGCTTTTAACAATGCCGAGTGAACATTTTCAGCCCTGAGGGAGGCTGTGGCCTATACTGGTGTTGGTCCATGACCTTAAGATGCCAAGGTGGGCAGTTGTCTCTAAGTCCCAGAAGGGGTTTCATCTCCAGATTTTTCTTCCCTAAAGTCAAGATATAATATAAAATGGGCCTCCCTGGTGGCGCAACGGGTTAAGGGCAGCACTATGAAGCTATCCAGAGCCACTGCGGCATGAGTTCGATGCCCAGCCAGGGAGATTCCCACGTGGGGCAGCAGACCTCTCCTGCCTCGCCCGCTCCTCCCCTCAGCAGTGTACTTCAGTTGATCTACCTGTTCTGCTCCCCACTCTGTCTCTGGTGAATCCTCTCGCCGCCCCACACCTCTGGCCTATACCCCAGCATTGTATGCATAAATAAATAAATAATTTTAAAAAAGTATATATATATATATATATATAATGTAAAATGTAAGTAATGTGACCTGGGTAAGAAGGGTGACCCTCTCCAAAGTGAATACTCTGTTGTGTTTGATTGTAGTGTTGTCCCAACCTCTTCACGCAGAAAGAAAGAGCAGTTCTCAAAAGCTTCTAGAAAACAGAACATACTTAACATCTCTTCACTTACCACTGAGGGTTCTGCATTCTGTGGAGTTGCTCAGTGGATAGATGGGGAGTCAGGGACTTGTCTGGGGGGTCTGTTAGCACAGATAGCTCCCAGAGTCTATTTAACTGAGTATTTACTTGGGGTGGGTTATGCATATGCATTTACCTTGTGGTAAGATTTGGAGACCCAGATTACAAAGCACTAACCACCTCTCTACCCACGGATCCTATTCATCCTTAGTAACATGTGGGATCTATCCTCAACTATTTGCTAGTTCAAAGACGAGCTATCACACTTTTCATTTGTGATGAGAATTTACCCAGCCCTGACGCTTGAGTCTACCCGAAAGCCTGCATTGGTGGCTTACTCCAGCTTAAGGCAGGAGCCAAAAGGCCCTGGTTCCCCCTCTCATGAGCCAGGCCTCTTTCTGGTCAGGATCCATCCAGCAGTGGGCTCTGGGGCTGACAAAATAGCACACTCAGGCTGAACTTTCATCAGGTTTTGCTTTCTGCTCTGACCACAATAAACATGGTAGCTGAACTGGTTACAGAATTTGTAGGGACTCAATGCAAAGAAAACTCAAAAGCCCTTGCTCGGATATTAAGAATTTCAAGTTGACAAGAAAAGAGCAAATAAACCAGTGAGAGTGAGAGGCCTTATGAGCATGGGGTCCTGCGTGTCTGTGATACCATTAACGCTGCCACACCACTGCGCATGCGCTTGAGCTCTGCATTTGTGTCAGTGTAGGGAAGTTTTTTACCGTGGGTTTGTGGTGGTGTTATGTTTTTTGTTTTGTTTTTTTTTTAGTTCATAGTAATTAATACTTAATGTTAAGTATTAAATATTTAAGCATCATTAAATACTTGTTAAATCAATAATTTTATTTGTTTATTTAAACAATAATTATGAATAGTTCTTAAGTGACTATTAAATATTAAAATATTAAGTATTAAATATTAGGTATCTTAATATTTTTGTTCTCTTTTTTATAATGCAATAGTTGAGAGCCACTGGAGATTAAAATATATTTTCTTCACCTTTAAAATATATATTCTTGGTATATGTGACTCAAGCTCTGTGATTATTTTCAAGTGACTGCCTGGGCTCACACCTCTGCTCCACAACTTGCTAAAGGTGTAATCTTAGGCAAGTTAAATTCCTCCTCTATATTTCAGTTTCCTCATTTGTAAAATTTGGAATGTCTAATGGAAGAGATTGTTAGAGGGTTAAATGATATCTCTTACATGAGGTGCTAAAAATGAACCCCAGACTCCAGCTAGCACCTTTAAACAAATTTGAAAAAGCTCCTCTGGGAAGATGAGTTAAGAGGCCGTGAGTCAGAGGACATCCTCCCTCCCAGGTCTGTGCCTCAGGGTCCAGGACTGGGTAAGCAGAGCTTGGCTGGATTTCAGCCCATCAGCCCTGTGGGAGGCCCCTAGCGGGTGAGGAATGCTCCATAAAGCCGAGACTGTGTGAGCCTGCATGGTGTGGAAGTTAGGTCCACGGCCTCTGGAATCACATCTAGATGCAGACTTGTCAAGTCGTGAAATTTCCCTTCTACTCTCTCCCTTCTTCTGTGGACCCATTCATCCCCCCTGAAGAATCCATCTTGCCTAAAGAAACTGGACAGAGTCGGGCATTTCAGGAGGCTAAAGCCAGTCCATTCTTAATTAGACTGTGTCCAAGATCTAAAAGAGGGAGAGTCTGGCAGAACCATGCAGCCTTGGTCTTGAATTCTGCTGCTGGATCAGTAGGACATGTGTTCAGGGAGCAAGAGTGACCTTGCTCACCACTGATCCTATCTGAAGTTGCATCCCTCCAGCACACTGGCAAGGACTCAAAGTTGTTTTGTTGATAGTCACATAATAAGCAGAAGTCATGTATTAACTATTTTCGAATCCTTGCAATGTTAGGCACATAACATGGATTTAGTAAATATGGACACAACATAATAGCATCATTGGTATTGCATTTTGG
The DNA here is from genome assembly GCA_004024925.1 of Scalopus aquaticus. NCBI lineage: Eukaryota > Metazoa > Chordata > Mammalia > Eulipotyphla > Talpidae > Scalopus > Scalopus aquaticus. Next base: position 106,980 of record PVIJ01000476.1, read on the forward strand.
AAGATGCTTTCATCGGAATTGGTTCATTTTGTCCTAATCACAACCTTTTGAAATAGAACAGCCTCTTTCAGGCCAATTTATAGGTAAGGAAGGTAAGACTCAAGAGAACACGTGGCTTGGCAAGTGATATTAGTTGAGCAGAAACCCATCCTTCCCCCCAATTCCATGTCTACTTGTCATGCCTGAGATTCCCAAAGACTCAGTTGGCAGGCCAGTGCCAGGCCGTGAGGGAATTTTCAAAGAAATTAGAAAAATAAAGACATGTAAAGTGTTTATTTTTCATAAAACCAAACTTACTTGATTTTAAAAGCTGTCCTTCATTGTGAGACTATATCTTTCTTAATTTTTTGTAAAGAATAATTTGTTCTTTTACAGTGTGTTGGGTGAGTATTTATTTGACAAACTGAAAGTTATTAGGCTGACCTTTGCCATCCCCCTTATTATTATTATTAATGTTAGTGGGCAGGCTGAGAGGCTACCTCTTGACCCCCAAACCTGCCTGCTCTAAATGAGTTCTGCCACCCACTGCATAAAGACAAAACATACTCTAGTGAGTAAGCCCTTCAATGAAAAAGAACTTTAATACAATTAGTGTGCAGTAGCAAAAAGAGAAAGAATATAGTTTCCAAATCAAGCACCCAAAGTTATCCATCCTTTCATGGGCAAAGGCCCAGTGAAACAGGGTTGGCTCAAAACAGGACTGCCGAGGCCTGAAACCTTGCCACAAGTCTCAGGGACCTTCTGGTGGGGACCCATAAGAAAGGGGCAGAAGGGGCCAGACAAGTTTGGAAGGAAAAAAGCAAAATACAAGTCAAGACAAAGGCTGCTACTGTCAGACTCCTCATGGGTCTTTCACCCACATCTGCATCTTTTCCAAGCGTCTCCTTCCACGGCCCAAGGCCCTGATACAAGTCCAAGGCCAGGAAGCAAGTGCAGCTTCTTCAAGTGTCTCTCTGCTCCATGTGCCTCCTCCAAGACTCCTTCTTCAATCCTTCTTCCTTCCTTCCCCAGGTCTCGCTAGCTTCTCCTCCCCTTCCCCTGGGGATTACCCTGTTACATTATTATTATCTTACATTTTACTGATGTATAAAATCTAAAAGACCGGAAGTTCTGCATAATACCACACCATATCTTTTGAAGAAATAAATGAATGGAAGATATGAGGATACTAAAAATGCTTATCTTACCAATTTACCTAGAAGAGGCATCCAAACTAGAAAGATAAAACTGGAAAAAACTGGATTCAGTATATCTCCAGTTTCAAATTGGTCAGTGTATCCCCTTTGGAGTGGGGGGGAGGGGTCAGGGGAAGGAGGGGAGGGAGATAGAGAAGACCTAAAAGGAAAGATCATACTTCAAAATACTAAACTGAGTCTCTTTGAGTAACCATGTTTGACAAATTGCCATTTTGTTTTGTCATTTTCTTTGGTCAGCCTGATCAAATATTCTGCCCGCTTAAGGGAAATTGACCTTGGAAACAATGTCCTGGGAGAAATGGCTGCTGCTGACATACTTGAAGCCCTGAGATTCAGAAAGACAGGTAGAGTGTTTTCAGTTATGTGTTCCCTTCCCCCATCCGTGTCCACTTATTCCGAGCTGTTTCGCAACCCCCATGCGCCACCTTTTTTCATCGTGTAACTGTCCTGAGCTATGTGATGGCCAGGAGCACTGTCACGGACTGGCCACCCTCCTGCCAATTTCCTCAGTGATTTTCACAGAGTTCAAGAACTTTTATAGTGTCATATGTAGCCTTTGAACAAAGTAATGCGTATTTTTAAAGCAAGATTTTTTTTTCCCCCAGTGCTTTATTTTCTATCTTCCTCACCTATTTTCTTTCATCCTCACCTATTCTCTGGGGAACTTTCTCTCATTCTCTTTTCTCCTCCCCAATCCAACCTGCAAAATACTTCTCCAGATATCAGCTGGAAAATTCAGGTAACAACCCTCACAGGATGCTGTTGTGGTTTTCTGGATCATCAAAGAATGGTTGGATTGGGAGAGGATTAGCTTACTTGATGATCATGTAATCCTTTGGAAATGAGAGAATCACATAGGCAATGAGTTGTTAATGCTGGCCAACTCTGCCTTCTCCTTCACCAATATGCATGACCAGGATTAATGACAGTCACTTTAACTGCCGATGGAGAGAGGAGAAACATCATTTTAAGCAAAACCCAATGAAATACATCATGGACATTTTTAATAGCCAAATTCAATGTTTGTAAAGGGGGGGATTCTTATTCCACTCTCTGCTAGGTGATATGGAGAGAACTCAGTAGCACATATATCTATGGTCTTTGTTACTTCTCCAATAAAATGGCTGGAATCATGGCATGCTTTGACATTGCATTTTTTAAATGCTGGCAGTTTTAGAGAGAAGAATTACATTACTGTCCATTCCACTGTCCATCCCATTGTCATTTTTAAGCTAAAACTACTGCATTGTCCTTTCTTAATAGTCTACCAAATGACTTCAAGCTTTTTAAATTATTGCCATGAAGCAGAACATCGACTTTCTAGTCCATTGGCATGTACTTCTAATTCAGTAGGATTATTCTGTTAAAATTAATTCAAATTTAACTTTAATTTAAACTCAATAAACTGAAGGCAGGTTAATTATTTCATTTGGTTTTACTTGGCACTGCTGTAACTTTTCCATCAGTCACCGTGGCAGAAGGCATGAGAGAGGCTGTGGGCTCTCCTCTGACCAGCACCATAATGAGTGCTGACGGTGATTGGTCTCAGATAACTTGATGGAAAATGACTGCCACTGGGTATGTATTTGGTGCTGCAGAATGTTGCTATGCCTGCTTAGTAGTAAATGGTTCAATTTGCCTGTATGGGGAGATAATTATGAAATAACCTACCTGAAAATTGATACTCATTTAAAAAGCATTAAAAAGTAATTTATAGTTCAAGAAATAGGTTTTTTCCAAATATGGTAGTATGTGAGTATCTCTGATACATCCTTAATTTGAACCAAAATAATTATGGGATGCTACTGATGGAACACTTCAATCAGATTGTTAGTTTGAAAACCAAGAAAGCCTTCCAAAACAGGGTTAACTGGTTGGATTCTACCGGCAAAATCTCTTGTCAGTTAGCACTAATGGCATCATTTTAAACATTCAAAGCAATTAGTAATATCACTGATTATTGAAGTAATGTTCTCCTTTTGATTGCTTCTGTGTTCTTATCATTTGCAAGTTAATAAGCTAATTTTGAATTCTAATTCTACTCCTTTCATGAAATCCAAATTAACTGCCTCAGGTCATTTATTTGCCTGCGAAGGAGTTCTTAATGACCTGCCTTTAATGACAGAACCCACAGTGAAAGTTTCTTCAGAAACATCAGCAACCTCATTTCTCAAACAAAAAAGTTAACACAGACGCAAAACGCTATCCACATCTCACAGGGCATTCATTCATTCTTTATTTATTTCAACATACATTTATTAAGTGCCTATTGTATGCCAGGTCCTGTTCTAGACACTGGTAGGCTGAGCAGTGAATTCCTGCTTTCATGGAAAATGACAGACAAGAAATCCTACTTTCTAGTGGAAAATGACAGACAAGAGATCAGCCAGTAGCAGAAGTAAAACGTACAGTATAGTATATCAGATGGGATTCATACTCAAGGGAGAAAAAAAGCAAGAAAAGGAGACAGAGTGTGTATATGCGGGGCAAGGGTTTGCAATCTTAAGATAGTCATGGAAAAGACATTTGGGTAAAGGCTGGAAGGAGCAAGTCATGTAAATATGGGGGGGAGGGGGGAAGAAAGTGGGGGTGGAGAGGAAGGAGAGCCTTTCAGGTAGAAGGACTAGCAAGTGCAAAGGCCTTAAGGCAAGAACCTACCCAGTGCGTTCTGTACCAGTGTGAAAGCCAGGGGTTTGGAATGGAATGATAGTAATGGGACAAACATTCCCACAAGTAAGCAAGGAGGGCAAGGGACCTTCTTGACAATTGTGAGGAATTTCATTTTTAACTCTGCTGAGATAAAAGGCTTTTGAGAATTTTAAGCAGAGGAGCAACCTGACCTGACCTGCATTTTACAAGGATCACTCCAGCTCTAGAATGAAAATAGATAGGAGGGGAAGAAAGGGCAGAAATCAGGAGACCTATTAGGTAGAAAAATTAAGCACGGCCTTTCACCAGAACCAAGATGCCCAGCAAAGTGGAGAATGGGGGTGAGGTGAGAAATTGGGAAGAAAGATTGAGGAAAATTCAGCACACTCAACAGTTAGGGCTCAGTTACCATCGCCAAAGGCCTGCTTCAGGAAGGCTGCTAACCATGTAGGAAACTATTTTTTTTTTTATAAACTTAAGAGCCCCAAAGAAAAGAACTCCAGATGCTGACAGCTGGACATCTCCCTCATCATTCAAAGAAGACGAGCAGGTAAGCAAGTCCCACACTTGCCCAGGAGCGTCCCCTCAGCCTTTGGATGCTTTGTGTTTCACTGAAAACAGAAATCAGAATCTCTAGACACTTGAAGCAAACACAGGAAACCAAACCTGAAATAAAAGGAAACTTGAAGATAAAGAGTCAATGCAGAAAAAATTTTAGAAGAAAGCACACACCCTCAGTGAAACAGAAGATAATACGTCGGTACAATGAGAATGGGATGCCGTGAAGAAAGGATAATTAGAAAATAAGAACCAATTCTTGGAAGGTAAAAATGAGAGCCAAAATAAAAATTTCAAAACAGATGTTGAAAGATAAAGGTAATAAAGTCTTCAGAAAGTAGAACAAAAGCTAGGAAGATGAAAAATTGGTGAGAAAATATGAAAGAGGACCAATAGCACCAATAGCAAACTCATAGTTTCAGAAACAGAGAAAAGCAGAGAGAAGGAATAACCAAGGAATAAATCAAGAATTTCCCCAGAAAGAAAGGATATAAATCTGTAATCTTGAAAGAGTCCATTCAGTGTCCAGCCCAGTGAATGGTAAAAGGTATATCATCAGGGGACTAAACACTGAGAACAAAGAGAAGATCCTAACGACTTACTAGAAAAAAGGCCTCTTAAGGCCTGGGAATCACAGTGACATCACTCCCTAACTGGAAGCCATGGAGCACTGCCACAACAACTCTGGAAAAACTCTATATGAAAGTGAGCAAAGGTATGGGGACAGGTTTGGGGGGTTTGTTCACGGTCTGCAGGTTCTCACCAGTGGATTCACAATTGCAAGATAGGACTCACTCTTTGGATGCAACAGCAGCAGGGTTTATTTACAGAGGGGAAATGGGGAAGAAGAGAAGCACTCTTAAGGCTGCAAGTGGCAAACTCTCCGAGCCCAGATGTTTACCGTGTGCAATTGTCCAAACCAAAAGCTGCTTGTGCAAGCTGGCACTGTCCCTCTGATGAGAGCCTGGAATTGGAGGCATACTGGGAAGGGGCGGACCCGGAGCCAAGGAACCTGCAGCAACTAGGGCCGTCACAGGTGGGGTGCTGCTATGGCAGCTCCATAGCAGCGATTCTCCTGAAGTCGAGGTCTGTCTCCTAAAGCTGAAGTTGAGTCTCTTCCTGAAGCTAAAGTCAAATCTCCTGCAGCTAAAGTGCTCTTGAAGCTTTTTCCAAGCTGACTCAAACATTTTGATCCACTGGAGCTTTCCTGAACAGCCTCCAGCTTTCCCATGCAGCCTCCCGTCAGGCTGAGTCTCTCTAGACCCCTTTCCTCTGTCAAACTGAGCGTCCAGCCTCTCTGAAGCTTCAGTTTCTATCCCTCTTCAGGATATGGGCCTTTCTAACTTGATTGGCCCATTTTCAAACTATCTGTATCCAATACTTGACTGGTGTGGGTGCGAGCTTGAACATATTTGTACCATTGGGGACTCTGACCTGATCGATTTTTAAAACCAGCTGGGAGTTCAAAACCAAAACCACAGTAGGGCATCTGCCCTGCCCTGCAATGTCTTGCACAGGAGCCGGGCAGGTAAGCTCTGCTGGATCTGAATGGCGCTAGCCAGGTTTAAACCTGACCCACGTGTCTCCAGAACTGCTGTAGTTTTCTCTCTTTTAATTGGTGGTAGGAATTTTACGGGGAATACACAATAATGTAAAAGATATAAGGAGGCCTCCTGGTGGCACAACAGGTGAAGTCTCATCACTATGAAGATGTCCGCAGCCACTGCAGCATGAGTTCCATCCCAGCCAGGGAGCTTCCCACATGGCACGGCAGACCTCTCCTGTCTCGCCCACTGCTCCCCTCAGCAGTGTATTTCAGTGGATCCGTCTGTTCTGCTCCTCACTCTTCTCTGGTGAATCCTTTCATCACCCCACACCTCTGGCCTACACCCCAGTTCTTATATGCGTAAATAAATATGTCTTTTAAAAAAAGGGATAAATAAATATATCTATAAAGACTAAACAAGACTGATGAAAGAACTGAAAAAAATATTTAGAGGGGAACTTCTTCAAAGAACAGCATGAAATGCTTAAACATTCTTTCCTTAAGAATTTGAACATTGTAATAATCTTTACAAAATTGTCTTTTTGGTTGACATCAAATGGTGTATCAAATATGTGGGAATGGAAATCATACCAAAATATGAGCTTATCAAAGACCCTCCAGGTCTTAACTTGCAAAGGAATTGGCATAGAGACTGCCTGAATTCCACTTCTTTCAAAACTCATGTCAAGATTTATCTGGTACAAAAATCATTTCCCGATTGTTTAATAAATAAACAAATAAACAAACAAACAAATAAAACTCAAACCTGACTGTGCCAGGTTGGACATCAAAACTGGCTCCCATGTTGTAGTCAAGGCCCTAAGCTGGGGACCCTGGCACTTCAGAGAACCATGAGCCTCGAGGTCTATCTACTCCAACATATACACTGATGATGGAGAGTCAATAATGGTATTAGAGCCGGGGAATGATAAGATCAGAATTTTGCTTTCAGATAATTAATCTGAAAACATAGTCCATGATGGCTTTGGGGCAGTGGAAGGCTAGCGCTAGGAAGACCAGTTAGAAGGCTATTGCAATCATCCAGGTAAGAGATATGACAGTGGGAACGGAAAGGTAGAACTAGTGTAAGAAGTTATTGCAAAAATGAATCGTTATGATCATTCAGATCCAGAGGATACAAGGAAAGGGTGTTGAGTGAGAGGAAATTTGTCCAGTTAATAATCAGAAACCTGAGAGCCAACCCATCAAATGAAGTTGTGAGACATCCTACCCATTCACCTGTATGTTCTTCCTCCTCTCAGGTAAGCTGCCAATCTTAAAAATTACAGTTACTCCTCGGATATCCTCAGACACCTTCAGATCTATTTGGAAACATAGCAAGAAAGCAAATGTTACCTGTAAAAAAAAGAAGAAGGTAGGCTCCTGAATATCTGTGTCGGTGAATACCAGCTACCTGGGACGCTGTATGAAGCCTGGGCACCAAGCTGTGATAGAGAGTGTTCTCAGCAGCAGATTTTACTCTTGATAAAATCATTAGTATTTTGAATCTAAGGTGACACTGCCTTAAACCATCATTCTATTCTGATGGATGATGGTTGTACCAACGGACAAGTAGTAAGACAACAGCATAGTCCCCTCAAAGAGTAGCCCTGCCTCCCTTTTTCAGTGCTCCACCATCAGCCAAATCCTGGTTCTTGTTAGCCTGTTGTGAATCTGAAATGGTGAATTTACCTAAGTGGGTGCTGCCTCTAGAGGATAATGGTTTATATGTGTTTACTTTCTATTGTGTGGAGTGAAGCTTCCCTTTTTCTTTTTCTTTTTTTTAAGATTTTATTTATTTACACATACAAGCTGGGGTACAGGCCAGAGGCGTGGGGCGGCGAGAGGGTTCACCAGAGACAGAGAGGGAAGCAGAACAGGCAGATCAGAAGTACATCGCTGAGAGGAGTAGCAGCGGGTGAGGCAGGAGAGGTCTGCTGCACCATGTGGGATTCTCCCTGGCCGGGTGTTGAACTCGCATTGCGCGCTGCTGACAGCTCCACAGAGCAGCACTCAACCGCTGCGCCACCAGGGAGGCCCCCCTTTTTTTTTTAATTTATGATTTCTTGTTCATTATTTCACAGGCTAAAAACTGAATGTGGATACCATATTTCCATATGGATGCTACTATTTCTATGGTCAACCAGATATGCCTAGAAAGATATTGGTTATAAGTTTTCACTGTAACCACGCCTCTTTCAAGCTTTAAAATTTGATGAATATTTTTTAATATAGTGTTGATTTTATCACCCTTATTTTCTAAAATGTATGTTTCACAAGCAGGTCTTAGTAGAAACAGATGGAATTTTTAGGACTTCTCTTGTGCATGTGATATTTAGAATTTCAAGGAAGGCCATAATCCTTATCTAAGAAAGGATCTTGATATATATGTGGTTGGAAATAGGATGTTTAAAAACAATAACCACCTTCCCAAGTGAGGAAGCTTCTGATTCCTCTCACCTCTCCCCTTGGATGTCTTATAGCTCCAGGGGAAAATGAAGAGATGTGCTTGGTCAATGTATGGATGATACATGGACTGGTTGAATTTTATATGTCATGACAATATGATGCAGGAATAAAAAGCATGAACTGGGAAATTAGATGAACTAGAATTTTCCATGGAAAACCTGGTGTTTTCCAAATGTGTGGCCTCATGCCAGTCAATTAACCTCATTGTGCCTCAATTTCTCCTTATCTAAGACACAGATAAGAATAACACCCATCTCATTTCATGAGATGATACCTATCAAGCATTTTAGATTAATATTTGTTTCATAGTATGGTCTCAAAAAATTTTTTCTGTGGCTTTCATTTTTGCTGTTATTATTACTGATGTTAGAATTGAGTGATTCCAATGATTCCACTTAGGACAGCTACACAGGTAAATAAAAAGAAAAAAAGATTTAAGGGCTCTTCATTTTGAAATTAAAAAAAAAAACACCTATCATTCATTCTATGCATAAATATGCTGGCAAGCTGATGGAACCAAGCTAACTGTGCTGACAGAAATTAATATAGTCAACTATGTTCACTCTTAAAGATCTTAGCATATAGCTAGGAAGACAAGATCCTGGTACTTTAAAAGTAAACAATAGACCATAAGAGTTGAAATGCTGTAAGTCATGAGGCTGGGCAAGGCACCCTATACAATAGTGAGAGTAATTTAACAAATTGCCATGTAATATAGGAGTACTCTTGAGAAGCTGTTCCTGATTTTTTAAAATGAACTTTATTGAGATTTACCACTAACATTTACTGGGTGGGAATGTAAAATCTGTGTGCCTTTTTAGGGGTCTTTTGGTAATATCTATCAAAATGACAGATATGTAGCTTTTGACCTACTCAATCTTCTTTACTAGCTATCAAGCATTTATAGCCATTTCTGCTCAGATGTGTGGCTGCTTAATATGAACAGAACATGTGTTTTATATGGTTTATCTGAGCTGGTTTATAGCCATTTTTTGTCTGGCTCATAAAGTTAGTGAGGTCAGATTCGTGTCTGCCATTGCTGCTGCAACTGCTCTGCTCCTCCAGGTTTCCACTCTTCACTCTCTTTCTGGACTGGAGGGCCTCCCTCCACCCCTCAGTTCAAACCCCTGCTCTTCTATAAGGATTCCCCTCATGGTATTCGTCCTCAGGAATGTCTGTCACTCACTGTACTTAACATAGCATTCAACAAACAACATGTGGCCAAATGTGACCCTGTGTGCATATTTATTTTTGTACATATGTTCACAACTTGTCTCCTCTGAGACTGCTTGAGTCTTCCTGACAACAGGCCCACAAAAGGTGGGAGACTCAATCGCAAACCTGACACAGGGGTCAGCAGCCACTAGGCAGTGGTGGAAATCAGACATCATAAGGTTCCTAGTGCCTCAGCTTTCTCATCTTTTAAACGGAGCCATTGTCTGGCTCTGCTTCGGAAAACATAAAATATGACCCTAGGCCAGCAATAAAAGAACCCTAATTTCAAAAGGGTTTTAAAACCGGTTCCAAAGCCTTCCTGTAAATAGCAATGTGCTCTTTAAGTTTACTCACTTCTCTGGACTTCATTACTCCTATAAAAAGGAGGTTAAACTAAAATAAGAGGCTTTCAGTGTGGTCACAGGGTGACTGGGATCCTTTCAGGGAACCAAGAAGGTCAAAACTACTTGCACAAAAACATTCAAAGCTATAGCTCTTTTCACTCTCTCTTTGACTATACAGTGGAGTTTTCTAGAAAAAACGTAGTGTGTTATGTCATTGTTCTAAGGAGAACTTGTAATGAATTTATTACTTTGTTTTATAATTATTTGTAAATAAATTAATATTTAAATTTTTACTCAGTTTTAATTTCTTTAAAAGCGTATTTAGACGCAGAGGTAGAGAGCACAAATGACACAATAGCATAGCATATACATCTCTACATAAGTTCTTTAAGGTGCTAATAATTTTTTTAAGTATAAAGAGGTCCAGAGACTGATGGGGTCCCAGACTGCCAAGGGACCCTGGAGGTTCTTGTGTTAGAGCAGGAAAGGTTTCACCCGGAAGTTAGAGTAAGTGGATAAGTGAGCGTTATCACATGTGAGATTATGCAATCAAGAGTATGCCAGATTCTGGGCAACTCCCTAATGTCAGTAGGGGTTAGGAATCAGCGCTATCACTGCAATCACCACAATGGCCTGAGTTCAATCCCCAGGCAGGGCAGGCTAGGGCGCTACCCCATACATGGTGCAGCAGACCTCTCCTGTCTCGCCTGCTGCTCCCCTCAGCAGTGTATTTCGGTAGATCAGTCTGTTCTGCTCCCCACTCTGTCTCCTGTGAATCCTCTCACCCACCTATGGCCTAAACCCCAGCTCTTCTATGTAAAAATAAATAATTTTTTTTAAAGTGTGACAGATTCCAAATAAGAAATGAGGAGGAGAAAATAACACATAAAACAAAAACTAGCAGGCAACCATAAATAAGAGACATTCTGCAGAGGAGGGGGAGGAAGATGGACCAAAACAGGGGAGAAAAGAGCACAAGAGACTATGGTGATGGTTCATGGGTGAATTGGTGGTGGGAAACCTACAGGGAATACACAATAATGTAAAGGATATAAACAAACATATATATATATGTATATTTAAAAGTGTGGCAGATTCAAGAATCTTGCCTTGCGTCTTAAGTATGCTTATAGAAATACTTGCTTAATTTGAGAGGGCAGGGCTTTATAGATAGGGTTCTCATCAGTTTTGTTTAATAAGACCAGTGGGCCATAACATTCATGTTGGTTGAGTAAGATACAAGTTTTACAATCAACAGCGCTGAGCATAAGATAAAGGGTCTAAATTAGTAGGGTTTGGGTCGCCTTGCTCTGGAATGGGCCTAGGACTTTGTTTATTACTGGATGGGGAGGTGGGGGAGTTGCAGCCTCTGTGAAATTCCTATTCTACCACTGAACCACATTTCTAGAAGTGCATCGATCATTCATTAACTCAACAAGTAATTGTGTTTTCTGTGCCCAGGCTTTTTTATTTTTTTATTTTTTTTGTTACCGAGGATAAGGTGCTGATAGAGGCATGGTGTCTGCTCTGATGGAGTTCACACTGAGAGGGACATATATTAACAAGATATAGTAACAGTATAATAACAAGATAGTTCCTGAGATCGTTAGGTTTCACGAAGGCATAAAGCAGGACACTGGCTCCAGCGCAGTCTGTGCGCCCGCCCACAAGAGAGGAACACCAAACAGCGCACTCGCCAGACCTCAGCGGGACTCGCCCCCAGGCCCTCCTCCCGGGAGCGGACCCAGCACACCGCCGGGAAGCCGAGGGGCGGGGGAAATACGTCCGGGCGCTGGCGTGGGTGACGTCACGGGCCGCGCCAGCCAATCGCGGGCCGCCCCTGTCTTAGGCCCCGCGGTGTCCCGCGGCCTGCGGGCGGCGCTGTGGCCCGTGGGGCGGCCCAGAGAGCCGCCATCGCAGCCCGCCTCCCCCAACCCAACGTCTCCGCCGCCGGCTCGGCGCCGCCGCCATGGCCGACGTGGAAGACAGCGAGGAGTCTTGCGCCCTGTCCTCTCACTCCGGGAGCGCAGGCTCCAAGTCGGGAGGTGACAAAATGTTCTCTCTCAAGAAGTGGAACGCGGTGGCCATGTGGAGCTGGGACGTGGAGTGCGATACATGCGCCATCTGCAGGGTCCAGGTGATGGGTAAGCGCTGCACGCGAGGCCCGGGCCCCACTGCGGCCTCCGCGGGGCCGGCTCCGGGAAGGGGACGGGCGAAGGCTCGGCGTGACCCCTCTGCCCAGAGGGGTTGGGGGCGGGGTTCGCCCTGCCGGGGAGCTGGAGGACCGGGGGGCCACGCCCGTGTTGTCGATCGGAGGACTGAGGCTGCCGCTGTACCGTGGGGTCGTTCAACAGGCGCCCAGTTCCGGGGCTGATATTCTAGGGAGTGAAACGGCAGTAGGCAGAGGAATTAAACAAGGTAATTTCAGGTAGTGATGGGTATGACCACGAAAATAAAACTGGGTGATTTGATGAGTGCCGAGAGGAACCACTTAGGTTTGTGTGGCCAGTCCCAGCCCCATCTCTAAAAGCAGCGTCAGAGTAAAGGCCCCGTTTAGCAGGACACTTTGCTGTGGTCACCAGGTGATGCTCTGGAGTCTTGTTCCACGAGAAGGACACACAGGCTCTCGAGAGACACACGGAAAGGAAGTGTCCCTAGCCATTGCCTTTCTGTATCAGTTACTGCTCTTCTGCTCGCTTTTAAATTTGGATGATTCAAGACCGGTGTACCGTGTCATTCTATAGTATTTGATTGGTGGGTTTTGAAGAAAGTCAGCCTTTATTCGGGAACATAGAACTTTTCCTTCCTACCCATCATAGGATGTCATTTCCTGGAGAAGATAACGATACTTCCCCGCTCAGAGTCAGGGCTTTGTGGAAAACTTTCTTTTACAAATGTCTTTTTTTTTTTCTATGAATTTAAATGTTGAATTTAAATGTTGGACTACTGGAAACCGTTCATCCCTTTACATTTAATGGTTTCTGTTTTAACATTTCAGATTGATAGCGGGAAAATGGGGCTGGTCATCTTGAAAATGAGGTGCTGTTTAAATGCAGGATATATTTTTCAAGGGCATTTAAAACTACTGTGAGCACATCTTACATCTTTAGAGTAGGTAAAGAAAAATGAGGTTTCTATAGTTTGAAAACGTTCTATAGTTTCAAACTATAAAAGAATTGTTCTCCCTTGAGGGATGAAACTTTAAAACTACAAAAAGAAAGAGATTTCTGTATTGACACTGTTTCAGTATGCTATCTTTGGTTTATTTTTTACTTTTGAAAGAATTTGATTTCAGACTGTATCCATTTATTTGCATGTTAGATTTTGGAAGTGTACCTACTAAGAGGTACAGACCCTTTACTCACCCCTTAAAAACTAGAATCAGTTTCCACTTTGGGTGGTGTTTTTTTAATGCAGGCAAAAAAAAATTTGTGTGTGTGTTTTGTGTTTTGTTGTTACAGGATAAGCTTTACTGAAAATTTTATTCACTAAATAACCTTTGACCTGAAAAGGAGAATGTTTCCTAAAAGGCATTTTATTTCTCCCTCCAAAGAAAAAAATTTTAATAGTAAATAGAAATGCAGAACTTGAAATTATGGTTGAAATTTTTTTTAACAAATAAACTTTACTGGACTATTTAAAGTCAAAGTAAAGGCTATAAATATCTCACATTCACATTTCCTTTCTAATTCTAGTCAAGCATTCTGCTATAACACCTGTACTTTGGGTTCAGGAAAGTATTCTGAACTAGAGCTTTGTATGTTGCATATGGAGGTGTTAAAATCCACTTAGTGGCCAGGTGATGGCAGAGAAGGGAGTTTGTTTTTCAGACTTCCCTAGTATCATTTTAAACAGTATTGCTGTTATTATATGCCTCAGAAGTGTGCTGTTTTAGATATTTGGATCATCCCCAAGAAACTTAATTTGAAACTTTAGGAATTTTTATTAATTTAAGCCAATTTTTGATAATGAATTTAAACCAAAACTATATTGGTTTATATAATTCAGATTTTTAGATTCTGCGTAAAGAGCCCTCTTGATTCTATTGTCTTCATAATTCTAATTTGGAATTTGTCCCACATACCTGAATGATTTATTGTGATTTTTTTAATCCAAGGTTTGTCTGTTGGCCCATTCTGGTGTAATTAAAACACTTCCTGGTTTCCACTCTCTTCCCTTCATGTGCTGAAGGGAGCACATGGCACAGTGGGCAGGTACTGATGGGAAAGAGAAGAGTAGATTTGCTAGTACTGCCAAGTTACAAGGAACCAAAATAACTCTTCATTGCTCTATGGTAACTTGGGTATTTGACATAACTTTGGAGCCTTTTTTTCCTAATTTGTGAAAGACCTTTGGGATCACCATCTAATTCTGTGAATGGGCAGAACTAGAGTCATATCTTCACTGTTGTATCTGGATCCTTATGGTATTTGGCTGTTTGCCTATCTACTTCTCCATTTGCTGGTGGATTAGGAGTTAGACTTGGACATTTTGGTGTTCTCAATATATAACTTCATGCACAAGGTAGATGCTTAGTACTTGTGGAATTGAAGAAAGCCTCAGGAGGCAATGGTTGTTTTTAATCCACATTGAAGAGGCCTGGCTAGGCCTACTGTGAGGCTGGGAGGAGGAAAAAAAATGCCTAAGCATAATCCAGTATAAGAAAAGAAGCAGGGTTCAACTCCTCCATGTATCTATTTTCACAGAATTATTTTTCTTCTATTTATGTTAAAAACTTATTTTACCCACTGACTTTATCAAGTGAATGAAACCATTTCATTGGTCCCTAAGAAACTCTACATTACCTCCATCAAGCAAACCATAGTATCGAATTTTGAACATGTCTGCTTTATTCTTTAGGTTTCTGTTCCAAGTATTTACTCCCAAGTAATTTATTAAAATACTTTGCCATTGTTGGATAAATGCTTTGGATTCAGACTTCTATGTTAAGGGAGCATTTTTCTCAGAAAAAAGAACCTATTATATGTGTTGGGGGTGATTAATTTTTAATTTTGATTTTGATAATAGATTATACAATCATTTAGTTCAAAAATTTTTTAAAGTATACAGTAAAAACTTCCTGTTCCTGGTAGACTTCACTATTAGTTTCTGGCTATGCTAGGGTTTCTGTTGTATGTGTAATATGCATGGCTTATTTAAAGGAGAGTCTTGAAAGGAAACTACCTGTAAGGTTGTGCTATGTGAATGAACTATGTTAGAATAACTTCTAACATAGTGGAGAATAGCATTTTTTCTTTGGTGATTGCCTCAGCTCTCAGGACATCTTCTATCAGAGCTTGTAAAAATAGAGGGTTATAACCCTTGTGAAATTGCTCCTGGCCATAAGTAAATTAGTAGGAGTACCTTGTACTTTATTCATCTTTAAACAGTTATGTTCAAATGAGAAATAATCTGAGTCTTTTATCTCCATCTCTAGTGCTTTGGGCCTTTATTTGACTTTGAAGAGGCTGGTTTTTAAAAATTGCTTTTTGAGCATCAGAATGAGAATTGCTATTTGTTTACTTTTAGATGCCTGTCTCAGATGTCAAGCTGAAAATAAACAAGAGGATTGTGTTGGTATGTTGTAATTTTGTTCTCTTGCTTTTTCAACTAAAGGTTTTCTCTCAGTGGGGATGTTTGAATTTGCAATTAAGATTGACTTTATCAATACACAAAAATAAACTGTAAAGCAATGATCCATTATTAATATAAAATGTGTTGGTTCTCAAAAACCTTTGATGGAATTATTCTGCAGATCCTTTTATTGCCTGTAATTAAGAAGAATGGTTATATATTCCAGACATGGCTATAGTAAACATTTTGATAATCAATAAAGAAGTAATTCTCTTCTAGTAAGAAATTATAAAATAAGGAATTTGCCAAAACTTTAAAATTTTTACTATGTTATTGGTCAGGTGGTAGGATTTTATTCTAATAAAGCATTTCTGTTTTCAATACTTTTTAAAGATACAATATTTAATTTTTCAACTTTGGTAGAAAAAATTCTAAGTCTCAAGATTATTTTAGAATATAGTTTGTATATAGAATTCTATTATGTCCTTTATTGCCTGAAACTAAAAAAGTTGTCTTAGGCTAAATATTTGAGCAATTCAAAGATTTGTATGACCTAGTTGTTGAGGTCTTCACTTCTAGATTGCTATATAGAAGTGTTTAAAACTTTTCCTAGAATGAGAGGCTAACTTTGTACTTTGTGTTTGCATTGCTTATATACAGCTTCTTAGTAAAAATTTACGTAGTATTGGTCAAATCCTGTTTCTTCCTCCTTAAACATTTAGCATCTTTCCTCCTTCTACCCCCACCATCAATTTTCATAAGTTTTTTTTCTCTTTGTTTCTATTTCATTAATTTTATTGTTCTATTATCACATAACTCAATTGGTCTAGCAAGGGACAATGAAGCCCATGTTTGAGATTTGATTTCCAAGTTGCGGGTGATTTCCCTTGGTTTAAAACTTTTCACTCATACTGCTTTTTAAAAAAAAAAAAAAATTGATTTGGTAATTGTGAGGTGCTGTAGGTCAGCTTTCTTTGATCACAAAAAGACCTCATTTGCCAGGCAGCCACTTTTAAAACTTCATTCTGTTTGTCATAAAAGTAATGACTGCTTCTGGATGACTCAACACAGTTCATCACCACTACTAGAAAACAGATAAGTATATGTATAGCCGATAATGTTTAAAAGCTTGTCATCTGCTTCTAATAGCCTCCTGTGACCTGGAAACATTTAAAAGTCATTGTATCTTGGTAAATAAAAGCAGGGAGGACATTTTTCTATAAAACGAAATCCAAATGGTCTTTAGGGTCAGTGTGTGACTGGAAAAGTCTGGGATCTCAGGGTGACTCAAATCCTTTCATCTCTGGCTTCAGGAAGACAGTGTGTGGAACTGGGGACAAGGACATCACCCACAGGTTCTAGAACAATGATGGGAAGTCCCACAAGCGCAGTGCCTTCTCTCCTTTATTAATTGTAATTTGCACATTTAAGTTTCTATTTCTTTATACATAGAAAAATTATTTAGACCGATTAACTTATATTCAGGACTATGGACTGTGGTAGTTATTCATAATAAAATAAATTTGAGCTCAGTAATTTAAATTGAAATATGCAATACCAAATGCTCTTTTTTTCCTTTCAGTGGTCTGGGGAGAATGTAACCATTCCTTTCACAACTGCTGCATGTCCCTGTGGGTGAAACAGAACAACCGCTGCCCACTTTGCCAGCAGGACTGGGTGGTCCAAAGAATCGGCAAATGAGAATGGTAGAAGACTTTCAGTGCGGTTGTTTAAGCCCTGGTGGATCTTGTTATTAGACATTCTCAAAGACTAGAACACTCCAGGGAACTTAATTCTTCAAATAGACAAACATGAATCTGTGGTCCTTTGGACTCATCAGAGGCAAAGTTTAGCATGTTGTTGGTTTTATCTTAAGAAATTCTCTACAGTTAAGAAATAATTTATTAAAGATGGCCTTCCCTACCTCTGTCAAGTACTTTGAAGTGCTACAAAGGAGAACTACAAATTAAATGAACTTATAATTTACTTATTGATAACCAAGGGGCTATGGGAACAGTTTTATTCAAAAGAGAACTTTTTGCATGCTTATGATTGGTTGATGAGTTATTAAGAACAGCAATATTATAGTAACAAAGTACAGTTTAAAACACAATTCTTATCCTTAATTTCTTAATATTTTGGGGGGCCGTGAGGAGGACAGTTCATGAAATCTTTATTTGATATAATGGTAATTTTAAGTTTGAACCAGTAAACAGGGTAAATACAATTTAACCTTTGGGCGAGTGGGATTTCAGTGGTCTCTTAGGTCATCATCTTTTATCTTTGAATTATGAAGAAACATACTACATTCACCTCACTGTTCCATCATTGAAGAAGTATTTTCAAGTTCTACTCAGATTAGGTTGTGATTTAGGTGGAATGTTAATGAGGAGAAAATGTTTCCCTCTGTAACATTGGCTCAAAATGTATTTTATTATACAATGGTTTAATAAATGTTTTGTCCTGTTTGCTTCCTTTGAATTATTGCAATTTTATATATAATGGTTTGCCAAGTGAATGTTTCATTTGTTTTGGAAAAAAATACATGCCTTTCATTTAGTAATAATAAAATTTTAAATTTATTAGCTAGAAGCATGTAAGTGCCAGAAAATAACTTAAAGTTTATCAAACTCTTTCACATTTAGTGGAGGTTATTTTGTAACAATTTAAATTTTTTTCATAATAGAGGCCACTGCTATGAATTGAAAAAATTAAATCAAAATCTTAGCCATTTACTTCTGCTGTTTCAAAATTTACTAGTCAGAATCTTAAAAGTCTAAGGAATGTTGACACAAAAGAATGTTGAAAATGTAATAATTAAAAGATTAGAATTCTGTGTTTTTACATTGACTGCTATTAATCAGATTTCTCTGGATATTTTTGCTTTATGTGTTTTTTAAAAATTGTCAACTCAAAAAATTAATTACATTATACAATGTTTGACAATTTGAATGTGTTTATCATTGTGCAATGAAATATTTTAGCAGCTTTTTGCTTGACCTTTTAAAAAGGTTGTATCCATAAAATGTGAACCAACTATTTGCCTTTGCAGTGAAGAGAGAAATAGTAAGAATGTGGGGTTATTTTAGTCAGTATGACAGTATGTGAATGAAATGTGGAGGATGGTGGCAATAAGTTAATTTCCCACACAGCAAAAGCACATGCCCTCCACCTAACAAAGCTCTGTTTCTATTACACATCAGCTTCTGAGGGTAGAGAGGGAGGGGAACTGGGACAAAGCACCACTGAGCCTGCGGGTCCTGGGATGATATCAACTCATCTGCATAACCATCTGAAAGTTTAGTACATACTGTTTCATCAGAAAGAACAAGCTGTAACCTTTAATTATGAGTTCCTCTGCAAAAGTTAAGCACTGAGGTTTTTCTTTCCGTTTGATTAAATGTTGCACTTTATTTTACTAGTGTTTTGGAATAGGAGCTTTGTAGTGTATTGTTAGCAATTTAATTTTCCATCTATGAGCATTGCATTCTTTCTGTTGTTGCTTTTATTTTGTTCTTCATCTGCAAGTTGCATCCTTGTGACAACTGACATCTTAGTAAATCTCACCCTGTTAAAACCCTTGCTTCCTTTTTATAAAAAATATGTTCCATTTTCTATCCTGAAGTGAGAAATTCCTCAATGTCTGCACACAATTAAAATGTATAATTAGAAATAAAGTAATTTATTATTCATTTATGATTTATGTTTCAGTATGTAAATGCTTGGGCACAGTTACTCCAGAAGACATAAGGAAGTAGTCTGAGGCATATGTAGGGGTGTGTGATCACTCTGGCTGACAACATAGACTGCTGTGACTCAGAAACTTGAAGTGATTTCCATGGATGATAATACCTTGTCCCTCAAAATGATGAATATGCTTAGTAAAGTTCTCAACCAGTGTCCGGTCTTTTGATTCACATGTTAGTTACACAGTTGTAAACTTCAATGAATTGTAAAGATGTTTGAAAGAACTTAAAATGTTCAATGAATTGTAAAGATGTGCAAAAACTCCTATATGTAAAAAGAAGTTAGGTTGTAAGATACTCTTAATACTTTTTTTTAGTACTTGAATAGACATTCTAATATCACACAGGATACTGAGTTATATTTCATCATGTGAGACCCCCATATATTACAAGACAAACTTCAGTGGACCCACCCCCAAATGCTAGTGGTACCATCAATCTGTGCTACCCAAAGAAAACTCAGATTTCTAGAACAACACCTTTCGAGGTGGGTTTGGCTTATGTGGGGCAGTGATCTAAATGCGTATACAGGCAATTACCGTGTATCCCTTGCCACAGTCTTCCAGAAACATTAAAATGGCACAGTACAAAATAACTTCATTAAAAGGTATAAAGAGTTAGAGTTTAGAATAACCACTCTGCTAAAAAGAAGAGGTCATACAGCCAAGTCTTGCTGACCTGTGCACACATCTCCAGCGGTGTGAAAAGTCTTAAAATAAGTTTAATATCTAGCACACACACTGTTGGTGAATATTCCCTTGGCAGTCTTCCAGGCCTTCAGAACTGTTTTATTTAACTCATCTAAAGTAGAAATAGGATCAGGAAAAAAAAATTAAGTTCCTTTGCAATTTGGTAGACTTTACTTACAAAGTAGACTGTAAGTTTAGTAGATAGGTAACTATTACTAAAATACAAAGCATTATAAAATACTTTGATATTTAAGTTACTACCAAGATCTAACTGGGTGATAAACATGGTATGTTCTGAAGGGAAATTTAGGTGTGTTTAGTAAGCCTTTATTTTAAAAAATATTTAAAGAAAAAAATTTCTGATACATTACTGATCTGGATAGAAGGAAAATTGGAATTAACGTACAAGTATTTTTTAAACTCTAAGCTATTTTACATTGAACATTTGAATAGTATGACGTGAGAAATGTTTGCATAGAGCCTCCTCTTTTGCAATTATGATATGGTTAGGTTTAGTCATAGGGGAAAAGTATCTTTTGACACTCAGCTTAGTGGCTGACAGTTGAGTCTGGAGCCCCGCAGCCTGCAGCCTATATTTGATTCCCAGTGCCATTACTCCCTCAGATACCTCATGTACAATGTAGCTTGTAACACCTACCTCATTGGGTCAATTTTGAGGATTGAAGACTAAATGGATTAATACATGTGAGACTGAAAGGGTACTGCTAATTCTTTTTCGTCATTTTTGGAAGTTCCTGTAATAGAAATGTCACTTTAAAAATAATGTGTTTTTAGTGATGGGGTAAAGTACTCCTAACTTCTCAAAAATTTGAAAGAACTTTAATTGTAAACATGTTAGATTACTTGTAGCGCTATGAGCTTTTACGAAGGCTGGTAATGAGGCCTTAATGACTTGCCTGTTAGTAATTTGTCAACATGATTTCCAGATTTTATATTAAGAAAAGGCTTAGTAAATGTTGAGTTCTCATTTTAATTTTAGGTTTTCCATCTTAGAAATATTTCCTTGGAATCTTGCAGATGTGAATATAGGGGTATGTTTTTGGACCACTGATTTTGGAGATAGTCATCTGATTGAAAAAAATGATCTTTCTTTTACAACCCTTAGAGCAGGAGTTAAGTTTATAATCAACCTGCTGCTTTTTCTTGTCTATGCACTTGATAAACCTGAGTCAGTGGTTGGACAGAACCTGCTTCTCCTAGGTTGGCTGCCAGCAGACTTTCCCTGGGTTATTTATAGCTGTGCTCTAGCATAGTGTAAGACTGCCATTTTGGAGTTCCTCAGCCAGGTTTGGAATCTTGACTGTCATTTGCCCGCTGGGTGATTGTGCACAAAATCATTAACTTTTCTGTTTAGTTCTGCAAATTAAATGGGTGTAACAATGTTATCTACATCCTAGAGCTGCTGTGAAGATTAAATGAGTTAATACATCTTAACTGACCTCTGGCAGTGTCTGAAGCACTGTGCTCTCAGTAAATATTAGCCATTATTATAAATCACTACTGTCTCTGCTGAGCTCTGCCTTCATTCTAGAATGACCTTTTTAAAAAGTGTATTATTTGCAGTTATGCTTCTTGTAAGAATTGTGTTTGTGTGTAGCCCCAAACTGTCAGCATAAGTTAAGAGTATTTTTTAGCCTTTTTTAACCACGTAAAAAACACATTCCCATCAGCCACAATGAGCTTTCCCACATGGTTCCTAAAGTTGTGTGTGCGTAAACAGGCAGAGAGGAGAATTGTAAAAAGTTGCCCATATAAAAATCTCGGATACTAAGTATTGAAACTAATTCGGCACAGACAAAAATTCCATTTGCATCTTATCCTAGCTTCCAAGGAAATACCTCCTGAATACTTAAATTACTGAGTCATATAGAAAATGCACCAAACATTTAAAGTAATAAAATAGTCAGAATTCTTGCCATGAATGTGATTTTACAAATACAAAAATCCATGTAGCATAGAACAGGCTTTGTGTGGTTGTTATAATTGTCATCTAACTCTTAGATCTTCATTGTAAATTAACCTCTGCTGTACTAATTCCTGCTCTGCCTTTTCTACTTTTTTTTAATAAAAGATTTATTATTTATGCATACAAACGGGTGCAGGCCAGAGGTATGGGGTGGTGAGAGGGTTAACCAGAGACAGAGTGAGAAGTAGAACAGGCAGATTGACTGAAATACACTGCTGAGGAGAGAAGCGGTCGAGGCAGGAGAGGTCTGTTGCACCATGTGGGAATCTCCCTGGCCTGGCATCAGACTCGCGCTACAGCTACCTACAGCTCCACAGCACTGCACTTAACTCGTTGCGCCACCAGGGAGGCCCGCCTTTTCTACTCTCATACAAATTTATAGTTTATAATTTAATAAGAGTTTATTCTTTATATATATAAGGTTTTGCCATCATGGTAGAAAGAATTTCAATACAAATAAGCTTTCTATCTTTAGAGAAATTCAGGGTCTGGTTAGGGCATGTTAGTTATACAGCAGAATGGTAAAAGTGTAGTAGTAAAGGTAAGGTCAAGAGATAGAAGAGACAATGAAGCAGAGGGGACTGTAAGATAAAGAGGCCTTTATTAGCGACTCCCGGGCGAGGTTCACAGATCCCAGGCGGGGGTCTGTGGAGCCGCACCCCGCAAATAGGGAGGCGGGTTTTTATGCAGGATGAAAGAATTCCAAGAGCGGGGGCAGCTCCATTTGGAGCTAGTGGCCTAGCAGGTGCATTTGGGTTGTGGCTGGCAGCCCTTCTAGATAGTGGGGGCATGAGTTCCTTTCCAAGGTCACACATCTTTGCCGAGATTCTTCACAGTGCCCTTGTCGCTGGGGAGGGGCGGGTTGAGTCTAACAGTAAAGCTTCTAAAAGACATTCTGTGGCACACAATCACTACAGCATATACAGTATATGGCTTCAAGAAGCATTTCTTGTGTGGATTATGAAACCCTATTTCAATTTTATTTAACAACATGTGATATGTATGTGCTCCATAGCATTTTGGGGAGAGAAGGTGTCTCCTTGAAATATATTGACCACTTTGCTTCCACTTCCTTTCAATTCCACTCCTCATTTCCTTATGGCCACATACCCTTTGCCTGTTTGTAACATTTTCAAGGCAAGAAATGGGTCTACCTATTGACAACCCTCTTAAAGAAGAAAACATTTAAAATCACCTTTTGTGGGTATAGGTCTAAAGGTAACTACTAGCCATAAACAGTTTTTTTGTTTGGTTTTTATGGTTGTTTTTGTTTTGTTTTTGCATAGAATAACTGGGGTAGGCCAGAGGTGCATGGGGTGAGAGGACCCACCAGAGACAGAGTGGGGAGCAGAACAGTTGGACTGACTGATATACACTGCTCAGGGGAGCAGCAGTCAAGGCAGGAGAGATCTGCTGCGCCATGTGGGTCAGCTCCCTGGCCTGGGATCGCACTCAGCTGGTAGTAGTGATAGCGCTGAGACTTAACCCCTAGTCCACCAGGGAGGCCCCACATACAGGTATTTTAATTTAAATTTTAGTCATTGAAATAAAATTTAAAATTCAGTCCTGTGGTCATATTAGCCACATTTCAAATACTTAATAGTAATGAGGTTATTGGATATCACAGAGCAGGACATTTCTACTTTGAAGAAAGTACTAGAAAATGCTGGGGCAGATCATCTATTGATAAGATCTACTCTGTCAGAATTTAAGAATCATGGACTCTCATTTACATTAGATTCTGTTTTAAATGATCTTGCAACTTGGGTGCATTATGTTGGCATTACCTGATAGGGATAACCAAATATCATCTCAATTAAAAATTAATTATAAATAAATAATTAAATGGCCCTTCTTCCTTTTCAGTCTCTTCAGGATCTTTGTAGAGGTAGCAATCGGGCCTGACCCGACATAGATGTTCACAGAGATAGTGACACACATGCAGCAATTCCTAGGCCAGCACCCACCACATCAGCCCCCCTGAGTGAACTCCCTTGTTGCAGAGGAGAGTCTGTGTACCTGAGCAATGGAGGCAGGTGAACTGAAGATGCCTCTGTGAGAGCCTGGTGACTAGTATAGGGATCAGTAACTACCAGAAGGCTCGGCTCCCAGAAGGCTGCCAAGATCCAGTTAGTGAAGCTTCCACGAGTGAAGCGGCTGGCAACGGGAGTAACCTCAGTGGCAGCCCCAAACCAGCATAGCTTGCTGGCCAGTGTCCTGGAGGATGTGATACTGAGGTCAGCCAGGTTTTCAATGCAACCATGGCATGAGCTACCAGCAGAAGTTTCTCCCAGTTTCTCTTGAGATCTATGATATAGATGCCATTACTTTTCCTTTTATAGATATATCTGTTCCATTTAGAAGTCAAGGTTGCCACCGAAGTGGGCTCCTGCTGCATGGAATTTGAGGACAAGCTCCTTCTTCATTCACAGGATATCAAGGGCTCCAGACATTTTGAAAGTTTCCCTTCTGGTTATGATGGGAACGCAGAAAAACTACATATGTTAAGCTAGAAAAGACACAACATTTTAAATTAAGTTTAAGTAGTTGCTTTTGTGTCCTTGATAGATGTATGGCAGTAGTTCTTAACCAGGGGTGATTTGGCAATGGCTGGAGATAATTGTGATTTGACAGCTGGGGATATGGGTATCAGTAGTATCTAGTGGGTGGGCCTGTAGTGTAGAAGACAGCGACTCCCCAACATAATTATCCAGCCCAAAGTGTCCGTGGCACTAAGGTTGAGAAACCCTGTAATTTATATACATTTTGATAATATTTTTGAAAAGTTATAATTCCCTACTAGAAACCTGCTAAAATACCAGTAATAATAATAGGACTTTTCTATGATATGCCTCATTCTCTAAGAGTTTTATGTGTATTAACTCATTTAATCCTCACAAAGATCCGTTTCTAGTAAGTTTTTACAGCAAAGAAAACATGGGTACTATGAGGCTAAACGGGTGATAGGAACTGAATTTTGCACCTCTCAAATTCATAAGCGAAACCCTAACCCCCACATGATGATATTTGGAGGTCAGGCTTTTAGGAGGTAAGGTTAAATGAGGTCAGAAGGACAAGATCCTAATCTGATAGGATTCTCTACACTCACTAATAAGAAGTGAGGATTTTCTAGCCCCCAGAACTCTGGGAAAATAAATTTCTTTCTCTAAGTTGCCCACTGTATTGTATGTTGTTAAGGCAGTCAGAGCTAAGATACATGACTTACGTTACAAAACTAGTGAATGAAAAACACAGCATGAACCGGGCCGTGCGGGTCTGGAATCCTTGCTCCTCACCACTAGCTTCTGTAGTTCCAATAGGACACCTTATTTGAATATATTTTTGTCCAAAATTGCTTTTCTAAAGTTTGCTCACATATTTCCTCATTATTTGCTCATATTATATTTCATTCTGTAAGGCCCTAAACTAACCTCTTCATTTATAGTTCCATTTGGAGCTGTATATTCTGTTTTCAGCTTATAAGCCATTTCACTGTATTCTAGTATATTGCTGCCATATCCGATCTGTTTGTTTTAAAAGAAAAAGAGCATATGACGAGATCACTGCTTAAAAATATATATATGTTAAAATGCTGCATTTTTCATAAATGTTAAAACAATATTGGAACAGATTATTCCTAGATTTGTCAGTGTTTTTTAATTTGGTTTATAAAGCAGATAACTGAAAATGTTAAGACTTTCTGCTCACAGAACGGTATAATTGTGCATCAATACTTGGAATTTCTTGGAAAATCAATTATGCACTTAATAAAGGCTTAATAAAGAGATAATGGTGGATAATATAGTTAATTTCACATTAAGTACAAATATATTTTTAAATGCTAGTGAATCAGCTGACAGTACATTTGTCAGCAAATCAGAAAGCCTGACTGCACTCAGTTAAACAGATAGAAGTCCATCATCTCACACAATAAGAAATCCAAGGCTAGTACAACCTCCAGTGGCATCAAGACCTGGCCTCTCTCATTACTGCTCTTGGCATCATCACCAGGAAGTCTCATTCTCAAACCCATCATGGTCCCTCATGGTCCCAAGATGGCTGCTCTATTTTCAGGCTTGGGGGGAAAGTGAAAGACAAAAGCATGATTTTGACTTTTCCTTGGGAAAGTTTTCCCTCCCCACACCCCCAGTATCTTTAGTCTATGCCTCATTGCCTAAAATTAGATAACAGCCATTTCTAGGTGCAAAGGGAAATGAAAGCTGATTTAGATCTTACATATACTGTATGAGTTTTAACCAATGTATACACTCATGTAGCCAGGACCAAATAGGCAAAACTAATCTGTAGTGATAGAAATCACAAGAATTAACCCATCTAAGTGTGGTATTGACTGGAAAGGGGCACAAGAAAAAATTAACAATTGTTAATACGTGGGAAGTTGCTACTCTGTGTACTTTCTTCTCATAGGCTCATGGAATTGGAAAAGATCTTTTTTTTTTAAAGATTTATTTATACAAGCTGGGGTACAAGGCCAGAAGCGTGGGGTGGCGAGAGGGCTCACCAGAGACAGAGTGGGGAGCAGAACAGGCAGATCAGAAACACACTGCTGAGCGGAGCAGTGGGCGAGGCAGGAGAGGTCTGCCGCACCATGTGGGATTCTCCCGGCCGGGCGTCGAACCCGCACGAGCGCTGCTGACAGCTCCACAGTGCAGCGCTCAACCGCTGCGCCACCAGGGAGGCCCGGAATTGGAAAAGATCTTAAAGATCATTTTATCTCTGTGATAATGATATAAAATGATATCTTTGTGTCTCTTTTTAATATGCTGATTTGTAAAGCAAAAAAATAATGGATTTTAAGCACAGGTCCATTATGATACAAATTTGGGGAATCTGAATAAAATTATTTGTTTCAAAATCTAACTGCATAAAGAAAAATTATATTTCATAGCGTCACACCATTTTTAGATATTTTCCCCACGTCCAATTTTTTTGCAGAAGTTATACAGTAATTGTTTTTTGTATCTTGAAACTGAACTGAAATAACACATAGAAACTTTCACAAATAAAATGGCTGCTTCTACAACTGTCCTGAAATTTTAATCTGTTGGAAAGCTCTAAATCTAATGCCTTTATCTAGCTATCTAGTTACTGTCTCGAGGTCTACACTATCTCAAGATCTACACAACAGGTAGCTTCTCTGTAAAAGAACTTGTTCAGTCAACATACTCCTGCCTGATAAGGTATCATCCTCAACAAAAGCTTAAGTAAAGAGCTGCACATTTGGGGAAAAGTACTGAAAGGATACACAACAGGAGACAGCCAAGTAGGCAGATAGTATGTGAAAAGGTGCCTGATGTTCCTCATCAAAAGGGTTAAATGATGATGAAATACCATTATATGTCCCCTAGACTAGCTCAAGTTAAAGAGACCAGTAATAGCCCCCAAATGGAAACAATCCAGATGTCTATCAATAGAAAAATAATGGAATATTCATAGAATGGAATGCAACTCAGCAGTAAAAAAAAAGGAACAAACTAAAGATCCATGCCACAATGTGGATCAATCTCAAAACATTGTGTTGAACAAAAGAATCCAGGCACAAAAGAGCACTTAACTCTGTGGTCCTGTTTATGTGAAGTTCATGAATAGGCAAAACTAATCTATAGTGATAGAAATCACAAGAATTAACCCATCTAAGTGTGGGTATTGACTGGAAAGGGGCACAAGAAAATTTTCAGTGGTGACAGAAATGTTCTATGTGTTGATTTGGTCTTGGCTACATGAGTGTATACATTTGTCAAAACTTATACAGTACGTGTAAGATCTAAACATTTTTCTCTTTATAAAATAAACCGTTTTTGGTTGTTTTTTTTTTTTTTTTTTAAAGAGATGTATGTTATTATCTAAGACCACAGCCAACACCCTTTTACATTTGCTACTAAGGGGAAAATACAAGGAAGTGCAGTAATGGTTCTTCCATTTGTCTTATTGTTCAACTCTTCAAGAAAGCACTCAAATCAAAATAATTGTGTTTATCTTCTTGTTCTGGTCCCCTGTGGAGGTAATCCGAGAAAGCTGCTTGGAGTTCATTACAAGTATTCCATTTTCAAGAAGTTTATCAAACTACAGAAGTAAGTCATGGAAGAAGTGATTTTTTTTTTTTTAAGGGAAAATGTTCTATTCCTTCCAATTCTCTTGTAACATTTTTCAGGGTTTCAAACGTACAAAATCTTGGAGCTGCCCCCAATTACAAGATGGAAATTTTAGTGTAGCCTGAAGTTCTTCCCTGAACTCTGACATAGCTCTGAACTTTTCTAACAGTCTTAGATCTTCATTAAGGATAAAAGATAAAGATTTGAGTCCTTTCCATACTTTATGCTTAAAATAGCCCTTGACAGTATGGCCTTGAGGCCCTCATTCTGTTTCTGTCTGACAGTTGACCCAGAACTGCCATCTTATGAGTGCTCACAGCCTCATAACTGATGCTAAATGGTTAAATTGGTCTCAGACCCGAAGAGCACAAAAAAGGAGAGAGAAAGAGAGAAAAAAAACTTAGCTAAACTTTTCTCTGAGACTTGCTTTTACAGACACATCAGAGCCTGGAGGCTTATGGACCAAGCTTAAACTGAGAGCCAAGGTCAGTCAGTCAGTGTCGGGAGACAAGATACACAGAACAAGGGTGTGGGGGGTGGAGTGGGGGTGTTGTACCTAGAGCTGAGGGGCCCCAAGAAATACAAACCTTCAGTTATGTAAAGAAAAGCCTCTTCATATTTCTTCACATGTGACTAGCAATAAACCTTCAGTCAGGTCTATGGGCCATTCCTTAGCCAACAAAATTTAACTCCTTTGTTCTCAATTTCCATACCCAAAACCTCATTCCCTTTCCTACTCAGGAGGTAAATTAAAATTTATCTCCCAACCTCCTTGTTGATCAATTTGCAATAAAACTTTTTTTCCTTTCTCAGACCCTCACATCATAACCTGTTGTGTGCACATCCCGTAGTAAGCCCATTCCTCAGTAATAAAACCCTAGCACAGCTTAGGAGTTCTGTAACCCTTCCCTCTACCCCCTGCCCCAACCCCTGATGTTAGGGGCTTTGTAAAAGTAAAAAGAATCACTCTTGAAATTCTTATGCCTTCTCCACCTGTGGCCCTTAACACCCCCCCCCCTCATCTAATAGGCAGACACCCCAGATCTTCCCTGCTCAGGTCAGGCTGACCCTCTGCCAGCTCCGTCCACCGGGACCAAGGAAGGAGAGGGGCACCACATCTTTCTCAACTCAGGCACACTGAGCCCACGGCAGCCCTCCCTCCCTGTCCCCACACTCAGGACCTGGCCACGGCCTTCTGCCTTGAACCCGTCAATCTCATCCCCCCTTCCTCCCTCAGTAGGTCAACCAGCCCAAGAATCCCAGACTTTCCAGGTGAGCCCATATTTTATTTTATCCGATCGCAAGCAGTATGTGTATCCCTTTCATTGCTCCATCTTCCAGGCCTCCCCAATTTCTGAAACAATTCCTCTGTGCCCTCTCATATTTACACCAACAAAATGGCCTTCAGCCTCATCCTTCCTGGAAGTTCCCTTTACATTCTTACTCTCACTAAAGCTTGATTCTCCTCTGCGGACACTGCTGGTTTTGTCGTCCTCTTACTCCTGTGATACCAAGGACCTGGCAGTGTCAGAGATGTCTTCACTTTGCTCTCCCTAAAAACACCAGCTCTGACTCCCATGCCATTAGGCCACCACTCACTTCAGTCTTCTTGTAACCTCATCAGTCACCCCTTAGTCTTTGGAAGATGCTATTGCCTGGCTCTGTGCCAGTGTCTCCATAACTACTCCTGGGATAATTCTTTTAATATTTGCACAGATGACTAACACCCTCTCCTGTCAACCCCTTAACGTCCTTTCCTCAGTGATCTCGCGCACTCCACCCGACCCAGGCCCTCACTCCAGAGGTCATATCCTTGAGCAAAACTCAACAGAATAGCTTCTACTCACTGCCTCCAATTTTAACTGCCCTTAGTTTTTCTTTTTAACATCTCTTGTCAAGCTCCCTAGTGACATCTAAATTGCTGAAATTTTGTTTCAATATTTTATTAAAATAGCATATTTAATGACTGTTCACCAAGAATTGATTAACTTTATCTCCCTCTACCCCCCTACCCCAGAATTTGTCACACAACACACTAGTGATTTCAGATATCCTTGATCATGATCATCAACAGCAAAATTTCAGTGTCAGTGCAACTAAAATCTAGACCATGGGAAAATTCAAAAGTAAAAGAAGTATAACATTCTCAAACAGAATTCCTTTGTCCACCCAAAGAATAAATAACGGTGTGTCGCCCATCTGGTAATTCTGTTGGGTCTTTTCCTTTATGCAGTGTCACATTTGTAAGTACCATTTGTATAAATAAAGCCACTATCTTCACTCTTTTTAATGTTCTTTTTCAGCACCACAAGGAAACCAGTAAATAAAACTGTCAACGATAATCAATACTCAGACCTCAGAGGACTGAGAGGAGGTTGGGGGTTGAGCTTGACCTCCCAGTGGCATGGACCACCCTAGAGCACTCTCTTTCTTGACACCATTCTTCACTTGGCTTCTAGAATACCCTTCTCCACCTACTTTGCTTCTGCCCTACTGGCTTTCTCACTTCCTGAACCTCTAAGACTCAGTTTTTAGGTTTCTTCTCTGTTCTTCACACCTTCCCCTGCCCATTGCTGTATCCAGTCCATGTTTGTAATGGGTGACCCTCAGTGGCTTCCTCCATTCAGCCTCCAGGCCCCTCGCAGACAGCTCCCAGTCCGCATTTGGTGGACTCATGGGCAGTTCAAGTGTAACAGGTACAAAGCTGAGTTCTTTATGTTCCCCACAACCTGCTCCTCCAGAGGATTCCCAGCTCAGATGACAGGAAATTCATCCTTCTAGTTACTCAGGCCCCAAACCCTGGAGTTTTCAGCTTTCTCTTTTTTCTTTTCGCTACTTCAACTTATAACCAAAGTCACATACCTTCTCCACTGATCTCTCACCAGGGTTAGCACAAACTGGTTTTTCTGTTTTTACTCTTGTCCCTTTCAGGCTATGATTCTGTTCAGGCTATGTCCAGGCCACGCCGTCTCAACAGTCCTCTGCTGAAAATCACCAGCATTTCCCAGCTGGCCTCAGCTGTCTAGTGCCTCACCAGCTACGCGCAGCCCCATAAGTGAGACCCACGAAGAGGGACCCAATCAACACGCAGAATCATGACAAATAATAAACCATTACTTTAGGCCGTGAAGTTATTGGGATGGTGATGCCACAATTTAATATACTATGTATTTTATTCTTTGGTTTAATGACAGTTTCACCCGCTAAAATGTAATCTCTATAAAGACAGGGATTTTGGTCTACTTTGTTTACTCTGCACACCCAGTGCCCAGAAAAGTTCCTGACACATTCCCTCTCCCTCTCTGTACATATGACAAATGAAAATCATGCCCAGAAATTTCTGTGTGAATTTCAGTTGATATTGCCTAGGATTCAATTCTACCTTTGTCCTACATTAAGATCACTATGTGGGGCCTCCTTGTGGTGCAACGGGTTAATTCTCAGCACTATGAAGCTATCCACGGCCACTGCAGCACAAGTTCGATCCCCAGCCAGGGAGATTCCCACATGACGCAGCAGACCTCTCCTGTCTCACCTGCTGCTCCCCTCAGCAGTGTATTTCAGTCAACCTGCTTGTTCTGCTCCCCACTCTGTCTCTGGTGAATCCTCTCACCACCCCCACACCTCTGGTCTACACCCCAGCTCTTGTATGCATAAATAAATAAATCTTTTTTAAAAAGATCATTATGTGCAAAATAATATCAGGTATGAATGAGGTGTTTAAGTCTCACTGACTGAATTTGGTGTTGCATTTTCTTTAGCATAGCACACGTACAAGTCCAGTCTTCTATTACGGCCTCTATATGGAAATAAGACTTTCACCTCATCTGCTATTACCAAATGTCCCCAATGCATTCTTGCTTCTTAAACTTGATGGTGTAATCATACATTAAAATATTTTTGAACATAACTCCCACTCCACCAATGGACATTTAACTGATATCTAACATTTAACTTGTTCCTTTTCCCTTGTAATTCCCTTATTCTCTCAAATTTCCAATTATTTTTATTATTTAATGATTGTGAAGAAAAGAAAATTTTTAGAAATGGACTTGCCAAATTTGTAGCAAACAATTAGGATCTCTCCATTCCAGAAAACAAAGATTTTTATGTTCTACTAAAAATAACTTTAACTTTTATCTTCTTCTTTCATTCTTCATTATAAACACAAGATCTTTTTCCAACTAATTCCCACATTTCCCCCACATATCAAATAAATCTTTTGCACAGCTTGTTTTGCTTTTTGGGGTTAGCTTTGCATTTTTTTGTCTTTTCTAATAATCTCTTAGTAGTTTTTAATATAATCTTTTACTTACCAGAGTTGTTTGATAGATTTTTTAAATCTCATTGTGTGAACACATACAGTTCATTTTCTTTGATATATCCGCCATAATTCATTGCCAAATGGAACCTCTATCAGGATGTATTTTCTATTTCCTCCAATTTTACCAACTATTTAATTTTCTCCATTACTGTTTCTCTATTCAAGAAGAAAATCTTCTGGGCCTCCCTGGTGGTGCAGCGGTTGAGCGCTGCACTGTGGAGCTGTCGGCAGCAGCGATGCGAGTTCGACGCCCTTCCGGGGAGAATCCCACATGCTGCGGCAGACCTCTCCTGCCTCGCCCGCTGCTCCCCTCAGCAGTGTATTTCTGATCTGCCTGTTCTGCTCCCCACTCTGTCTCTGGTGAATCCTCTCACCGCCCCACGCGTCTGGCCTGTACCCCAGCTTGTATGCATAAATAAATAATTTTTTTAAAAAATTTTTTAAAAAAAGAAGAATATCTTCTGCTGTGGGTCTGTAGTCATCATTAAAACAATTAGAGTCTTGTTTAGAGAAGAAAATGTTTATGTTATGCCAGATAACAGATTTTAAGTTTCAATATTTATGAATTTAGTTTATGATAAAAATAAGAAACTTTAAACACATCTGCAGATTCTTTTGTCCCGATTAAAGCATTTACTACCTCTTCTATCTTAAGTAACCACAAAAGCAAAATATTTTACCATCCATTTTTGGTATGTATTTTGAGGAAATTCAAGATTCCTGATGATTAAAAGATTTTTCCTTCAGATGCACAGTAATTTTTCATGGAATAGAACTGAATTGGATGCTTAGTGTTGGACCAGGATACCAGGCAAAACTTACAAATAGAAAATCTACCATTTCGATAGGAAGCGAAGCACGAGAGTCATTTCTAAATAAATCCAGAGCTTCTCTGTGCCACAGGACAGTATAGAATGAAAACTGACCTTGCCTGAAAAGTAAGTCAAAGAAATCCTGGTCCAAATCCAGCAGGATTTGGTTTTTTTCTGGTCTTCATTTTCTTCATGTACAGTAAGAGCTTATATCATGTCAGCACTAAGGTTACTTATATATAAATTCTATATAGCTCAATTTGTGCCTGGGGATACTGTTTGGAATTAATGGGAAAATGCTTGGTTTACGATGGTATTTCCTGAAAGCTGGAAAAGTAGTTACTTCCTCCTCTGTGTTTCCGTTGGTTTTGGCATCTACCTCTATGGTGGCCGATGACTTTATGGTATCAGGGTTATGATGTTAAATAGAGCTACGACATAAAATCCTGGTGCCCAGGCCCACCTGCCTCTCTCATTATGATTGGAGAGTGGCTCTTCATCCTAAAATCCTTCCCCTGTGTTCTGAGCTCCTATCTTCTCATGAATCTTCTCTGTTTATCCTCATACTGTGACCTTGCCCTCTCTACTGGATCCATCCTATAAGTTTTTCATATGCATTAAGACACTACATTATTTTATTCTCTCTTCCCCATTATTCCCTCTCAAAGCCAGAATTCTGGTGCATCCGCACTTTTTCATCTGCCCCCAACCCCCTCCAGTCAGGTTTACAACCCCACAATGCCACCAAAATGAAGCTGCTAAGACCGCATGAGTTCCTTCTTTGCCCACTCAGTTGTACTTCTTTGTTCTCATTCTCTTGATGCTTCAGTATAGTTGGTTTTTGAGATACCCCCTTCCCAATTTTTCCGCGACTTCTCTGGCCAATCTTTTTCAGTCTCCTGGAATGTTCATCCTCCTCTCCCTGGTTGTTAGATGTTGAAGATCCTCAAGTTTCATTCCTTGTCTATCTTCAAGTCTCACTCACTCCTGCACCAGTTTCTTCAATAATTGCATCAATCATCACCTAACCCACTGTGACTTGCACACGTCTCCCCAAGACTTCCCCTCTGAACTCCAGACCCTTGTATCCAGCTATGCACCTGACACCATTTGACTGTCTCATGAGCACCCCAAACTCCACATATCTCAAATCCAACTCAGATGCAGATTTCGTCCAGGTTTTCCTGATCTTGGTGAATGATATAACCATCTGATCAGTTTTCTCAAGCCCAAACCCTAGAATCACCCCTTCATCTCCTTCTTCATCTTTCACATCACCATTATCTATCCATTTTGCCTTCTGAGTGGGTTGACAATCATTCTGCTTTGTGCATCTCTACTGTCACCATCATTATTCATAATGCTCCCATTGTCATCTCCCTCCTGGACTTCCTACTCCCTCTGTTCAACATACAGCAGCCAGTGGAATCTTCCTGAAAACAAAGATAGCCCTGCAATTTCACTAAACACCCTGTGGCCTCCTGTTGTTCTCAGTACAGAGACCAAATCCTGGCTGTCCCCGCAGCCTCACCTGCTACCACATGCCTTTCCCCACACACATGGCCCTCCAGATACCTGGTCTTTGACATTGTAAGGGCTGTTCCCTCTTGTAGAAATATTTCTCCCCCACCCTTTACTCATCCTTCAGAGCAAAGCTCAGACTTCCCTGACCTGCCCAGTCAGTTCCCTGACCGTGCCTTGTCATGGCATCCCATAGTTCCCCGCTGGATCACTTTACACAGGTGGAAAAATCACTAGGTTCATTCTGTCATCTTACTAGATGGTAATATCCATCAGTGCAGGGATCAATCTGCTTGGCTCCCCACTGTGACCACAACCCCAGCACATTGCCAAGCACAATGTAGACCCCAAATGAGAAAGCAAGCAAGCAGGTGCTCACCTAGTATTCTGAATCAGTGGATGCATGCATAAGTGTTGGGGATAACACTTGGCCGTGAGCAAGCAGTAACATAGGCTAATGAACAATTTTAAGATAAGCTAAATTGGGCTGGGTATTAAAGAAGTGCCCAAATCTCAAGCCTTAACACATAAAAGTTTATTTCTGGGTATTAGGTTATACTAAAGAATTATTGGTAATTGTGTTAGGGGTGAAATGGTCTGGTGGTTATGCTGTTTGTTCTCAGATATTTCCTCTGAATTAGATGCTTAGTATTGGACCAACACCACACAAGACTTACCTGACAAACCCTCTGATCTGTAACTCAGGGCACTCACCTTCCTATATCCCTTACAATACAAGTCAGCTCATGCTGCCAACACAACACATCATAGACTGGGCAGTTTAAATGACAGGAATTTGTTTTCTCAGAGTTCTGGAGGCCGGGAGTGTGATACCGGTTTCAGCATGGTGGAGCTCTGATGAGAGCTTCTTCCTGGCTTGGAGATGGCCACCCTCTTGCTATGTCTTCACATGGGGGAGAGTGGGAAAGAGATCTTCCTCTTTTCATAAGGCCATTGGCCCTTCAGGGCCCCACCCTTATGATTCCACTTGACCTTAATTGCCTTATAACACTCCATCTCCAAATACTGTAACACTGGTGGTTAGGGCATCAACATGTGGATTTGGAGAGTGGAGGTGGAGAGGGGAAACAATTCAGCCCATAGCACTTGCCTTTTGGTTTCTAACCAGCTTCTGCCAGTGGATACAGGAAGCACATCTCCCCCTCTCCACTGCCTGTGGCATCTCTGGCAGTGCTCCTCCCACACTGCAGCTGCCATCAGACAGCTTCTCCTGCCCTTGCTCCAGCTACTGCCAGACAAGTCCAATATTGTATTCCTGTCACTGCTATAACAAATTGCCTCAAACTAGGTGACTTAAAACAACTGTAATTTATTCTGTCACAGTTCAGGAAACCAGAAGTCCAAAGTCAAGGTGACAGCAGAGTTGTTACTTTCTGAAAGCTCTGAGGGAGCTTCTGTCCCACATCGCTCTCTCAGTTGCTGGGCTGGTGATTGTGAGCATCCTTGATATTCTGTGGTTGGTGGATGCCTCACTGCAATCTCCATCTCCCTCTTCACATTGCCTACTTTCTGTGTCTTCTGTATCTCTGTAGTCAAATCTCTCCTTTTTTTCGTAAAGACACCAGTCTTTATCATTGAATTTTGGGTCCACCCTAGTGGAGTATGACCTCATCTTAACTTGATTATGTCTGCAATGTCCTTATTTCCAAATAAGGTTACATCACAGGTACTGGGGTTTAGGACTTGAATATGACACTCAACCAACTATAGACCCCATCACGTGCCATAATGGCTCTGCCTGACCACACGTCTCCTTCTCCCTTTGACTCTCCAGCCCAAAAGGTGAGAGCAACTTTCTGCTAGAGCTAATCTCGGCAGCTTTACCAACCCATTTGTTTATATTATACTGAATATAAAAGTGCATGTATGTATGTGTACCTATGAATATATGTCATGCCAAAGTATTTACAGGTGCTATAACATGGGATTTTCTTTAAAATACTACAATAGGGAGTCCGGGAATATGGTAGCAGAGTGAAGATGCCAGACTCACCTCCTCCAGCTACAACTATATGATAGTAAAACAAAGTAAAAAAAAAAACCTCCTGACGGCAAAAACAGACAATCAGTGCACACTGGGAGCAACAGCCGAGGAGGAGCGGCTGCTGTGCATGGCCCTTGGCAGCAGTTGACTCAGGCACATACAAACATCAGAACCCCTGAGACCTGGCACTGTGCTGGATAAGGGGGTGCACGAGTAGACCGCCAGGATGGAGAGTGAGCTGTTGGAAAGCTGCAGGGGTGGGCTACAGAGTAAGGGTTACTGGATTGAGCCTGAGCCTCTCAATTTAGAATAGCCCTAAAAAGCAAGTCAAATCACCTGGCTCTCCTCATAGAGGAGGTTACTATTCAATATCATTTGATAAGATTCAGTACCATTTATGATCGAAACCTATAAAACAAGAGGGGATTAGAAGGAACCTACTTCAATATAATAAAGGTCATATATCACAAACCAACAGCCAGTACTCAATGTTGAAAGACTGAAAGCCTTCCCCTTAAGATCAGGAATGAGACAAGGACACCCATTCTTATCATTCATGTTTAACTTAGTATTAGAGGTTTTGGCCAGAGTTATCAGACTCAAAGGCAGGAAATAAAGGGATCCTGAGTCAGAAAAGAAGTGAAGCTATCACTATTTGCATATACAGATAGAAAACATTAAAGACATCTTTAAAAAGTTACTAGAAACAACAAATGATACAGCAAAATTGCAAGTTGCAAAATCAACATACAAAAATCTGTAGCCTTTTTATATACAAACAATAATCAAGAAGCAAAAAAATAAGAAAATAACTCCATTTACAATTGCCTCAAAAAGAATTAAATACCTTGAAGTTTACCTAAGAAGGTAAAAGACCTATGCAATGAGAACTACAAGACATTATTAAAAGACTTAACAACATAAGGAGATGGAAGATTACCCCATGCTCATGGATGGGGAGAATCAATATAATCAAATTTACTGGCCTGCCTAAAATGATATATAAATTCCCATTAAAATGCCAGCAGTAGTTTTCAAAGAAACTGACCAAAATATATTGAAATTTATATCGAGCCACAAAAGATTTTGAATTGCAAAGCAAAGCTGAGAAAAAAGTAGAGAAATGGCAGTATCACATTACCTGACTTCAAACTTTACTAGAGTGCAACAGTGCCAAAAACAATGTGGCACTGGAACAAAAATAGATACATGGATCAATTGAATAAAATTGAAAACCCAAAAATAAATCCACATATACACAGCATTTAATTCATGATATTATAGCTATGACCATAAAATGGGGAAAAGAATCTTCTTAATAAGTGGTGCTTGGAAATTTGGAAAATCACACATAAAAGAATGAAGGTGGATCACTCCTTAACCCCATCATAAAAACAAACTACAAATACATTTAAGATTTATATATAAAACTTGCAACAATAAAATAAAAGAAAACATTGGAAATACACTCTATGATAACAATGATAAATATATTTTTGGTGACTCAATCCTTATTAAAATTAAATTAAAAACAGAGATAAACAATTGGAAGTACCTCCAGTTAAAAGGCTTCTATACAAAGAAAGAAAATACAAGATGATTAAAAAGACACCCTATTGAATGGGAAAAAAAATACAATATGTAACTGGTAAGCAATTGATATCCAAAATATATAAACAATTCATACAATGCAATGAATTAAAAAATAAAGGACCCAATTAATAAATGGGTAGCAGATATGAACAGACAATTCACCAAAGATGATATCCAGAGGGCCAAAAGATGTAATGAAAAAATGGTCATCTTTGCTTCTAATAAAAGAGATGCAGGTTAAAACCACAATGAGATACTATCTCACACCTGTGAGAATGGCACATATAAAAAGACCTCCAGCAACAAGCGTGGAAGGGGATATGGAAAAAAAATGAACCCAGTACACTACTTGCTGTGGGGAAGGTAAACTGATGAAATCATATGGAAAGCAATCTAGATTTACCTTAAAAAAGGTGTGTGGGGGGAGGAAATTCCATATGACCCAGCAATCCCCATCTTGGGCCCATATTCAAAGCTATGAAATCATCAACAGAAAAATCCATATTCTACAATGTTCACAGCAGTATTATTTACAATAACTAAGACATGGAAGCAGCTTAAATGCCCATTATCATATAACTGGACACCAAGGAGTACTATACACTATAAAAAAGGATTAAATACAGTAATTTTCAACAAAATTGGGGGAAGTTTGAAAAAATTATGTGCAGCAAAGTAAGTCAGAATAATAAAAACAAATGCTGCACATTTACATAGCAGATGTTTAATATTTACATAGCAAATATTTAAAATATTTTTTAAATAGTGGATATCAAGTAATATCCTCTGAAATTAAGGGTAAATGAAAATGAAAGAAAATTGGCAATGCTAATAATGTTGATAATAAAATTGGGTGATGACTATATGGAAGCTCATTTTACTATTCTCTCTACTTTTTATGTCTGAGATTTTTCATAAGAGAAAGATCTCTAAAAGGACTGTGATA
Organism: Scalopus aquaticus; assembly: GCA_004024925.1. Taxonomy (NCBI): domain Eukaryota; kingdom Metazoa; phylum Chordata; class Mammalia; order Eulipotyphla; family Talpidae; genus Scalopus; species Scalopus aquaticus. Next base: position 146,267 of record PVIJ01000476.1, read on the forward strand.
AAATGGTGAGTTTTATCCCCTCTATGATTTTTATACTTAATCTCTAAAAATACCGGGGATAGCATTCTTTTCTAATTTCACTCAGAAAACTTCAATGGTCTCTAGGACTCTACTGAAATATATTCACTAGGTCCACCCATTGGTCTCAATTTCCAGTATTTCAGTAATAAAGACAAAATGTTTGCAAACTAAATTTTTGTGGGGAAATTCTGAGACTAAGTTGAAACAATAGTCTAAAATTTATCAAGCTCCGTCTCTTCTCTCTTTAGTATTAAACAAATTTTAACTAACAAAATATCCTTGATGTCTTCAAATTATTAAAACATAAAGTGTGGCCAGTTATTATTGGAAAGATAAAACCCCTGCGCTCTTTCTTCCAGTAGAGGGCTTCTACTGAAGGAAAAAAGCAAAATCTTTACTTGAATCAGAAGCTGAAAAATAACCTGGTTTGCTAATGCTAACATATCCTTTTTTTAAGATTTACTTATTTATGCATACAAGAGCTGGGTTATAAGCCAGAGGTATGGGGGTGGTGGTGAGAGGATTCATCAGAGACAGAGTGGGGAGTAGAACAGTCAGACTGACTGAAATACACTGCTGAGGGGAGCAGCAGGTGAGACAGGAGAGGTCTGTTGGGGTCTTAGGGGAAGCTCCCTGGCCAGGGGTCGAACTCCTACTGCAGAGGCTGCCAACAGCTTCATAGTGCTGAGACTGAACCCCTTGCACCACCAGCGCCACCCTACTAATGCTAACATATTTTTTGCTTCCGATCTTTCACTGCTCAAAATATCTTGTTTTTGAGCCATATGATGGCAATTATATTACTCATAATTCCTGATCCTCAAATAGGTGTGCTATTGGAGCATGCACAGGATTGCATATTGTAAAGGAAAATCATGTTCTTACTAGGAACATTTTTCTTATCCTATGATGTATTTTCAAAATTAAAAATCCTTAGAAAGAGAAGCAAACCAAGGATACTCTATTATTAATCATTTAGGCTAAACATTTTTTTTCGTTGTGTTTCAAATGTGTGACATCAGAGCATTTTAAAATTTAAGAACATAAATACCATAAATAATGCTTAAAACTACCTGATGCAAACTGTAATGGACCTGGATAAAGAACATTTTTTTTTGTTTTCTCTATGTTTTAAAATTAGTTATAAAAAAAACTCCTTTGATATTTACTCCCATCACAAAGTTGATTTTTCTTATAAAATGAAACATTTCCTCCTTCCACATGACAGGGGTTAGTCTTCTTTTTTATGGCAGAATATAGTAAACCATTTAGCTGCAATAGTTTATTTTAGAGATCCTGCATATCATTTAATGAACTGATCTACCTGTCTTGAACTTCCAGCAGACTCGATGGCTTTCCAAGGTCATATGAAACCCTGAATTGGCCTGTTCAATGCCCTAAGGACATTGCACACAGGAAGCCACCTTCTTCCACATCCTTTAGGTCTCTCCTGCGTCCAGTCTACATATTAGAAAAGCATAATTTGGGGACAGATTTTGACATTGCTAGTCATCTTTTAAAAGCTGTGTTTTTTGATGACTCCTTTGTGTAGGCACTACTTGGCATTTAATTCTTTCAAACTTATGCAAGAATCAACACTTATTATCTCTGTTTCCATATAATGAGACTGAATCTCAGAGAGGTTAAGTAACCTGCTAAAGGTCACCGAGCTAGGATTTGCTAGAGCCAGGATTTGGTTCTCCCAAGTGGTGCTGGAAAATGCACTTAACCATTAGGCCACATTCCATCCAAGATTTCTGGTATGTTCCTTCCCTGATTAAGGGTATCCTGAATGTGTCCAGCACTTGGCTCTGCTTCTAAGTTAAGGATTCAGTGCTATTCTTTAATTGGATACTCAATTATTATTCATCAAACTGGGAAAAACTCTAGACTCTGATTGTTAGCACATTGTTTCATTTTAAATAATTTTTTTTCACGTGGGTAAAACTTTTTTGAAATGATATTCTCCTTAACATTGCCAGTAGGCAATGTAGAGTGGTTTTATAACTTCTAAATTTTATGTTCATCTAAATTCTGTTCTCATCACTCAATAATTTTTAATTAATAAGAGAGTGGTGGTTTTAGCCCAGATAGTATTACTGATTAACAAAAAAAAAAAAGTTTTAACTTCCTCTTATGAATGACGAAACTACCAAAAGGGTCAATTTTGAGCTGTCCAGTAAGGTAGCCACTGGCCACAGACTGCTACTGAGCATTTGAAATGTGGCTTGTTTGAACTGAGTATAAAATACTCATCAGATACTTTTTTTTAAAGATTTATTTATCCATACAAGGTGGGGTACAGGCCAGAGGCATGGGGGGGCAAGAGGGTTCACCAGAGACAGAGTGGGGAGCAGAACAGGCAGATCAATGGAAATACACTGCTGAGGGGAGCTGCGGGTCAGGCAGGAGAGGTCTGCAGCGCCATGTGGGATTCTCCCCGGAGGGGGCGTCGAACTCGCGTCGCCGCTGCCGACAGCTCCACAGCGCAGCCCTTAACCGCTGCGCCACCAGGGAGGCCCCCTCATCAGATTCTTAAAACTCGAACACAAAAAGGATTTTATATCAATTACAGGTTAAAATGATAATATTTTAATGCATTGAAATTAATGAAAGATATTGTTAAACTTAATTTCACTTCTTTCTTTTTACCTTTTAAATGCAGCTGCTTGAAATTCTTACATTACATGGGACTTCACGTATTTCATAGGACAATCCTAGGTTTAGTGTTAACTTGGGGGTAAAAGAAAGTATTAGAATGAGTGGAATCAAGCAGTTCACAGCATATACAGTTATCAACAAAGAGCATTCTTTTTTCAATATCAATGTGACAAAAATTCTACCACTTTTCTCAGAGCTCTGCCCTGTTAGATTGCTACTGTTTTCATCAGACCCATGGGGAAAGGCATTTCCTTTTCAGGATTCTCAGACTGATTTTTCATTCTCAGAAATGTGGACCCAGGATGACATAACAAAAAAAAAAAAAAAAAAAAAAAAGCACCGTTTCTTGCATGGCTTTCAGAGCAGATGGCTTGGTTCCCGGCAGTGGCCCGCGTGCAGCAAGCCCCTCTCTGACAGAAGGGTGATGGTTTTACAGCACAGCAGTGCAAAGGCAAAGGGCACCCACGAGTTCCTTACATAATTCTTGGTAGCGTGAGGCCAAGTGTGTATCTGCTCTGGGGAACGGTCGGCAGGCTCTGACAGGCAGACCGAGGTCGTCCTGACGATGTTTTGACAGAGTGTGTGCTAAAGGTTGTTTGTTTGGAAAAAGCCTAACCAACCTTTTCCCCCCTCCTCCACCCTCTCTCTCTTTGCTCTTTCCTCTTTTAAACACTCTGGCATATTACTGAATGACTTTGTTTTTAAACTGCCTTCGCTTGCTTTGTGAAGAAAAAGCCTGAGTATTCTTTCCCTAGGACACAAGTGTTATTTTTGGAGCAGAGGCCCTTAGCCTGATCTCTGTCTAAATCAATTTCTGTTCCCTATGAGGTCGTGGTCTGGACAGCGCTGAGTGATCTCTGTGGAGGGAGGTTTCCTAGCCACCGGAGGGAGCGTGGGTAAAGATGTGAGGGGCACACCTGAAACTTCTCTGCTCTGGTCTCAACACAAGCGTCCTTTGCATTTAGATTCTATTTGTTCGATTGTGAAGTGGTTTTCACTGCTCTTATCATTTCCTAGGATGTCCAGAATCAAGGTTACATTCCCTCCACCCTCCACCCTTTCTTAACCCAGGTACTGTAGGCTACAGCCTCCTCAGAGCTAGGAGAGCCACATCTGAAGGTTCTCTGCTAGCTGCACAGGGTGCAGCCAGCTGTGGGAAGTCACAGCTTCCTCTAAGGGCCACTGCTTGAGTCCTAGAGGCCTCTGGGAAGATGTGTCAGAATTCAAAGTTGAGAGCAACCCCTCCTGTAACCTATTCTGTTGTTAGGTTTCTAGACTCAAGGAAGAAAACCTCCCCAGCTTCTCACTGTTCCTCTTTCTGTTTTGTTGTTCCTCTGAGTTTATATAGCTTGATCTGGTAGGAAATGCAAAACAAGAAGACCTGCAGGAGGCCCAGGCAGCTTTCCCTTTGGTGCAGCGGAGTGTGACCTTTGGGATTCCCTGGACGGCTATACATAGCCAGCAAAGCTTCTTACAAGAGAAACCTCTTCCCCCCACCCCCACCCCCTCCAGCAGTCTCACCCTTGGGCCAAGGGACTCGCTGTAAATCCCCTGGAAGTTACTGAACCTTAGAAGAGCACCAGCCAGCTGGCCCTATACCTGACCACGTCCCTGTTCCGCCCAGCCCTCCATTCATCCTTTTCTTTTCCTGGGGAACACTTCTGTGCTCAGACATGGTTGACATGGGGGGCCTGGAAAACCTGATCGCCAACACGGCCTACCTGCAAGCCCGAAAGCCTCTGGACGCATACAGCAGGGAGCTGCAGCGCCGGCGCCAGAGCCTGATGCTGCCGGAGCTGCAGTGCTGCGCCCAGCTCCGCCAGGCCCTACCCCAGGACTTCAGCAGTCTGTGTGAGCAGCAGCCCATCGGCCGCCGCCTCTTCCGGGACTTCCTAGGAACCGTATCCGCGTATGCAGAGGCCGTGGCCTTCCTTGAGGACGTGCAGAGCTGGGAGCTGGCTAAGGAGGGCCCACACAAGAGCAGCGTGCTGGAGGAGCTTACGGCCAACTGCATGGCCCCCCCAGCCCCGGGGAACCCACACCCTTTCCTCAGCCCTGCTGTGGCCACCAAGGGCCAAGCAGCCACCACCGAAAAAGAGCAGGTGGCCCTGATGGCACTGGCCAAAATAGAGGCCATGGCCTTCTTGCAGAACCAGCCCTTCCGGGATTTCCTGGCCAGCCCCTTCTATGACAAGTTTCTGCAGTGGAAAGTGTTTGAGATGCAACCGGTGTCAGAGAAGTACTTTAGGGAGTTCCGGGTGCTGGGGAAAGGTGGCTTCGGGGAGGTAAGTGTCTCTGAATGGCCAGGTTGAGAGGTGAAGAACACACCAGAAAAGAGTTTTGTTTTGCCTTTCCCCCCTCTTAATCTCAAGGGAATTAACTTATGTAGAAATAATTTCAGTGCCAATGCTGATTCTTCTCTCTCTTTTCTCCATGAGAAATAAAATGAGGATGACATAGCAGAGTCAGTGTCGAATTGACTAAGCACCTTCATCATAGGGTCTACACCAGGAACACTGAAATGTTCTGGAAACTTTGGATTATGATAACAACATTATGGGGGAGCTCCATCTCTTATTTGTGGTAGTGGAGGAAATTTGAGAAAAACTTCAGATATCTAAGAAAACACTCTTCTTGTAGTTTTACCCCATTGCTAGGCCCGGCTTTTAGTTTCTCTAAGTAGAAAAAACTTTTGAGGTAAAATTCACATAACTTAAAATTATCCATTAAGCATTGAAAGTGTCCACACAGTTTTTGGAGATTCTTCCACAGAAGAGTATATATTGGCACTTCATTTCTTTTTATGACTGAAAAATATTCTGTCATATGACTGCTGTATGTTTCATTTATTCATTCATGTTTTAATGGACGCTTTCCGCTTTTGGCTATTGTGAATAGTGCAGCTGTGAACATTCAAGTGCAAGTATTTGTTTGAAGACCTATTTTCTCTTTCTCTTTTAACTGCCTGAGAGAGGAATTGCTGGGTCATATGGCAATTCTCTGTTTAACTTTTTGAGGAACCACCACATTCTTCCACATTTTACATTGCCACCCAGAAATGCATGAGGTTTTGCTATCTCCACTTCCTTGCCAACAATTTTTTTTTTATAGTGCACCTTGTGAAAACAAAGTAGTACCTGATTGTGGCCCTAGATTCTTTTTGAGAATCCTTCCTTCTTAGAGCCTCCCTGGTAGCCTAGGGGTTACATCTCAGCGCTATCATCGCTGCAGCCTGAGTTCAATTGCAGCCAGGTAGCTGACCCACAAGACACAGCAAACCTCTCCTGTCTTGCCTGCTGCTCCTGTATTTCAGTAGATCTGCCTATTCTGCTCCCCACTCTGTCTCTGGTTAATCCTGTCAGTCCCTACATCTTTGTCCTACATCCCAATTCTTCTATGCAAAAATAAAATAAGCTGTGTTTTCTCACCTTGTCTGATTTCTACCCCTTTCGCCCCTTTTATCATCCATCCTTCATCTCCTGTCCAATGCATTCTACTTCAGTCTTCCTCTCCCTTTCTTTCTTTCCTAAGGTATGTGCTGTCCAGGTGAAAAACACTGGTAAGATGTATGCCTGTAAGAAACTGGACAAAAAACGACTGAAGAAGAAAAATGCTGAGAAAATGGCTCTCTCTGAAAAGGAAATCTTGGAGAAAATCAGCAGTCCGTTCATTGTCTCTCTGGCTTATGCCTTCGAGAGCAAGTCCCATCTCTGCCTGGTCATGAGCTTGATGAATGGGGGAGATCTCAAGTTCCACATCTACCATGTGGGTGTTCGGGGCCTGACCGTAAACAGGGTGGTCTTCTATGCAGCCCAGATGACCTGCGGTGTGCTGCACCTCCACTCGCTTGGCATCGTCTACAGGGATCTGAAGCCTGAGAATGTGCTTCTGGATGATCTCGGCAACTGCAGGCTGTCTGACCTGGGGCTGGCTGTGCAGGTACAGGAAGGCAAGCCAGTCATGCAGAGGGTAAGTGACTCTATCTGCCCCACAGTGGGACATGGGAAGGGCTGCTCTATCCCCAGGGCAAACAGAGCCTTAGTTGCAATTCCTCTCATTTCTTTTTCCTAAAGCCCTTAAGTTGTCATCTTGCCTTAAGAGGAGTGGTATAAGAGGATTACCTTAATTGGTTATTTGGGGACTAATTGCTCTTATCTCATTGGTGCCATCTTTGTGAGTTGGAAGTAGTCTGTGCTGAGCCCGCTTTCAGGATCTAGATATCTTCCACTATTAACCGCCTCTGAGGTGCCATGTTCCTCCATCAGTAAAGCCTTAATTGGATAAGAAAAAGAAAAAGAAGAAAATCTTAACACTTAGCATGTAAATCTCTTCTGTTGAGTGTGGAATGGGGATTTATATTGGATAAAGCTGAAATTTCAAGAGAAAATATGTAAAAGAATACAAAGGTAACTGACATTAATTTGATTAATTTGTCCCCAAGTGACTTGTAGGTAATTCTTTTTTTTTTAAAGGGAATTATTAAAGTAGGGAGGGAACTCAGTAGACTATGGTGGAATGTTATGGGTACTTTGGTAGTGTGATTTGGTAACAATATCTAAAAGGGGATATTTTTACTTCTAAAACACAAAGTTATAAATCATTGTTACCTCAGTTAAAAAAAAGAATTTGAAAAAAGAATTATAATTTAGCAATTGTGTTAAGTGAACGATACAAAAACTTTGGGATTCTGACAGTTCAGTACTATGCATTTCTGTCCACAAATATGAGAGATTCCCCAGGAATACAAGGGTCCAAGTGAGTTTCTTAAATATTCACATAAAACTATTTTTATACTGTTTACAACTTACAAGGCAAAAAGAGCAGTTAGACAAGGAAGTGAGAAAACTCATGGCAAATTTGGGAACTGCAATAATTTTAGACAGCTGTAATGTGAACGGCGTTGACAAGATTTGTAGCATGCAGATCATGTGAAGACATGGAATGCTTTCTTGTGGGAGCAAGGAGCCCTTGAAGGGTTTTAAGAATAGGACCGACATGAGTAAATTTGCATTTTGAAGGTAGATGGGTGGCAGAGGCGCTAGTTAGTAGGCTAATGAGTAGTCTATTCTTATATGATGATAATGGCCAATCATATAAGACAGCAGGATTGAAGAAGTGGGAGTAAATTAGAACATTTGAGAGGAGGTTTGATGAGACTTCAGGACAGCCAGGTATGGGGTTAAGGGCAGGAGAGGCTCTCTAGCTCCAGTGCCCTAAAGGAGGGACAGGATTGGCAGTGATTATATTGTACATGAGACTTCTGAGCAACAAGCAGGTAGAGATGTTCAGTTGACATTTAAACTTATGGGCCCAGTGCTGTAGAGAAAGGTGTAGGCTGCACAAGGGGTTTGCAGTCATCATAACTTGGGGAAGCAGCCGGTGCCATTGAATCCCTTGGAAAACAGTGTTGAGAAACATCAAGCTGGAGGGGATGTGTCTTGAAGAGGTTAAAGAAGTAGGATGAGGGGCAGGAGTGGCATGGTCATGGGGGTTGCATCAGCTAAGAGTTGATTTCAGCAGCATATCATAGAAATCCCAAATCAGTGGATCAAGACAGAGAGAGGTTTATTCCTGTTGTGTAGTGAGTAGTATAAAAATAAGCAGTGGCTAGCATGAACTCAGCATCTGTAGGATGATAGATTGATACCTCCGTGGTTTTGGCCTTTTCCATATGTCACACTATGGCTGCTCTAGTACCAGCCATCAGGTCTATGTTCCAGGCAAGAGAAAGAAGAAAGGGCCAGGAACAAATGAGCATGCACACAACAGCTAAGGGCACTTCCTTTTATGAAGCTTTCCAGGAAGATAACTTCCATTTAAATCTCCTTGGTTAGAACCGTTACCTGCTGGTGAAGCTGATAAATGGCATGTTTATTTGGAGGGGCTTTTCTAATTATTGATTGATAGTAAGGCTGGATATGGAGCAGGTAACGAGCAGCCTCTGCCATGGGAGCTAATGGAGAACAGGTGGTGCAGTCTGTGGAATCTGGCCTTGGGAAGTTGGGAAAAAGATGAAGGAAGGAGGGAAGCTGGTCACTAGAAGTGAACCCAGGGAAGAAAGTGGAGTGGAATAAATTTAGTGCTGAGGCCAGAAACAGGAGAGGAAGTGTTGATTCTCTAGGAAGGAAAGACGGTAACAGATGGAGAAGTAACCAAGGAAGAGGGGCAACCAGATGGAGGACTTCAGCAACACTATCTCCTAACATAGGTTGGGAAGGAGGCAGAGTGTTTACTCCTTGGGACATCACTGTGGAACAGGAGGATTGTGAACTCATGCCTGTTTATGCAAAAAAAAAAAAAAAAGGCTGAAATGCATCCTTTCATGGCATTAGATTTATATTGTCAAGTATGCAGAATAAAAATGTACCTTCCAGAGTATCCCTTATGCTAATTAGTGATATAACTCACTTTGATGGTAGCTGAGGAGACATAGTGTTGTCTCTCCCTTAGAAATCCCTTCTCAGAGAGAATTTTTAAGGATATTTCTTTCTGTGCTTTTTAAGAGCAGGCTCCTGTGTGTAGCTCTTTTGGAACTACAGGAATTTTTCAAGAATCTTGATATTGTCCACTTCAACAATTGTGTTTGGTGGAGAAGTTTATGGCTTAGAAACTTCTGGCCCTTTTGCATTTCCTGAATCCCTCTCATCCCATGAGACCAAACTTCAGGGTTTAGACCATTTGTCTCAATTCAGAAGTTTTGTCAGTTTCCAGGCCTGCCACTGAAACTTAGGGGACCAGCAGGAAGAGTGAGTGGGGGACAAGTCAGTGAGCAAAACTGGAAGCTGCAAAGAGAAAGACAATTGAAAGGAAAGCCTCTCTTGACTGCTTACCCCTCCACATAGCTAAAGAGTTTCCTTCTCACTGCCGCTACCACATAAAAAAAATTTAATTCAGAAGTGGATTTTAAGGTTAATATATTCACAACCTTTCATAGAAGAAATGAAAAATGACATATTCACAAGACTTCGTAACCCCTAACACATTTCTGATGTCAAGACACAGGCACACCTCAGAAATAGTGCAGGTTTGCGTCTGTCTATACCACCTCAATAAAACCATGCTATGAGAAAATGAATTTTTTGGTCTCCTGGTGTATATTTTTATACTGTACTGTAGTCTATTAAGTACATTAAATGTGATAGCATTATATGAAAGAAAACAATATATATATATATACCTTAATTTAAAAATACTCTATTGCTAAAAAAAAGTGCCAACCACCATCTGAGGCTTCAACAAGTCATAATCTTTTCGCTGGTGGAGGGTCTTGCTTCAGTGGTGTTAACATCTGACCAGTCGGGCTGGTGGTTGCTGAAGGTTGGGGAGGCTGTGGTAATTTCTTAAAATAAGACAATGATGAAGTTTGCCACATTCATTGACACTCCCTTTCACCAAAGCATGTGATGGTGTTTGGTAGTATTTTAGCCACAATAGAGATTCTTCCAGAATTAGTTAAATTTCTTCACCCCTGTCACTGTTTTAATCAATTAAATTTATGTAAAATTCTAAATCCCTTATTGTCATTTTCACAAGGCTCACAGCATATTCACCAGAAGTAGATTCCATGTCAAAAACCACTTTCTTTACTCATTCATAAGAAACAATTCCTCATTTGTTAAAATTTTTCATGAGATTGCAGCAGTTCAGTTACATCTGTAGACGCCACTTCCAAATTCTAGTTGTCTTGCTATTTCCACCACCTCTGAAGTCCTGAACCTACAAAGTCATCCAAGAGGGTCAAATCAACTTCTTCCAAACTGTTGTTAATGCTGATACTTTGACCTCTCACGAATTACAAAAGTTCTTAGGGGCATCTAGAATGGTGAATCCTTTCCAGAAGGGTTTCAATAGACTTTGCCCAGATCCATTGGAAGGATCACTACCTATGGCAGCAACAGTCTTACAAAATGTATTTCTTAAATAATAAGGCTTAAAAATTAAAATTATTTATTGGTTCTTACACTGGCAGGATGGATGTTGGATTAGCAGGAATGAAAACAACATTCATCTCACACGTCTCCTTCAGAGCTCTTGAGTGAATAGGTGTACTGTCAATGAGCAAAAAGAAAGGAATGTTTTTTTATGGGTAGTGTGTCTCAACAACAGGCTTAAACTGTTCAGCAAACCATGTGACAAACAAATATACTCCCATCCAGACTTTGTTTTTCCCTTTAAAGAGCACAGGCAGGGCCTCCCTAGTGGCTTAACGGGTTAAGTCTCTGAACCAACCAACACTGTCTGCAGCCACTGCAGCACGAGTTCAATCCCAGGTCAGGGAGCTTCCCACATGGCACACCAGACCTCTCCTGCCTCACCCGCTGCTCCCCTCAGCAGTGTACTTCAGTAGATCTGCCTGTTCTGCTCCCCATTCTGTCTCTGGTGAATCCTCTCACCACCCCACACCTCTGGCCTACACCCCAGTTTTTTATATGCATAAATAAATAAATCTTTTTAAAAAAATAAATAAAGAGCACAGGCAGAGTAGATTAGCATAGCTCTCAAGGGACCTAGGATTTCCAGAGTGATAAATGAGTACTGGACTCAAAGTCACAAGCTGCATTAGCCCCTAGCAAGAGACTCAGCCTCTCTTTTGAGGCTTTAAATCAGGCATTAATGTCTCCTTTTTAGCTATGAAAGCCATAGATGGCATCTTCTTCTATTATGAAGTTGTTTGTTCTATGCTGAAAATGATAGTTTAGTGTAGCCACCTTCACACCAAACTTAACTAGATCTTTTGGAAATCTTGCTGCAGCTTCTCCATCAGCACTTGCTGCTTCACCTTGCACTTTTATGTTATGAGGATGACTTCTTTCCTCAAATCTCATGAACCAACCTCTACTAGCTTCAAAATTTTCTTCAGCAGATTCCTCATCTCTCTCAGCTTTCATAGAATTGAAGAAAATCGGGTCTTGCTCTGGTTCAGGCTTTAAGGGGACGTTGTGGCTGGTTTGATCTTCTATCCAGACCACAAAAACTTTTTCCATACCAGCAACAATTTTGCTTCATTTTCTTTTTTTTTTTTTAAAGATTTATTTATTTATGCATACAAGCTGGGGTACAAGCCAGAGGCATGGGGCGGCAAGAGGGTTCACTAGAGACAGAGTGGGGAGCAGAACAGGCAGATCGACAGAAATACACCGCTGAGGGGAGCAGCGGGCGAGGCAGGAGAGGTCTGCAACGCCATGTGGGCGTCGAACTCGCATCGTCGCTGCCAACAGCGCTTAACTGCTGCGCCACCAGGGAGGCCCAATTTGCTTCATTTTCTTAACACTTATGTATTCATTGGAATAGTATATCTAATTTCCTTCTAGAACTTTTCCTTTGCATTCATAATTTACCTGTTTGGTATGAGAACTCTAGCTTTCATTTTATCTCAGTTTTCCTCACTAAACTAAGTCATTTCTAACTTTTGATTTAAAGTGAGAAATGAGCAACTCTACCTTTCACTTAGAGACCACTGAGGCATTATTAATTGGCCTAATTTCAATATTGTCTTATCTCAGGAGATAGAGAGTCCCATGGAGAGGGAGAGAGACAGGGGAATTGCTAAATGGTGTCAGAATGCACCCAACATTTATTAAGTTCACCACTTTATAAGAATGTGATTTGTGATGCCCTCTCCAAACAATTACAATAGTAACATCAATGATCACTAATCACAGATTGCCATATATATATAAAATAATAATGAAAATGTCTGGAATATTATAATTACCAAAACGTGACACAAAAACACAAAGTATGCGGTGTTGGGAATATGACACCAAGAGACTTGCTCAACATGGGGTTATCACAAATTTTCAATTTGTAAAAACACAATATTTGCAAAGCACAAGAAAGCAAATGAAATGAAACAAAGGGTACCTCCAAAGAATTACGGTAAACCTCCTAAAGAAGTTAAGAAGGACTCCTGCTGATAAGGGAGGTTGATATCTACAATGACTTTGTGCAGTCCTTCCAAAGGAGACAAGCGGCATGGCTTTAGAGACTAGGCCTAATTCTTTTTCAGCTACTCATCAAATCTTGCATAAGTTAGGATTGTTTTCTGTTATACATAACAAAGTTAGATTCTGATAAGGATTCAGAAGTTCTACAATTTTAGGGCCAAAGTCTATAATATTCTACTGACCTTTTCCTCCTCGTGACAATAAGATTTTTGCAACTCGAAACATCAAGTCTGCATTACAGGAAGGAAAAAAAATGGGAGAAAGGAGCAATGTCAAAAAACTCTGCTTCCTCTCCATTGGCCAGGACCATGGCACATGTTCACCTCTAGCTGCAAAAGAGTGAAAAGTAGAAATTTTCATTTCCAGCTTCTGTTTTAGGGGATGGTAAAGGAGAAGGGGAGTGAGATTTGGTGTTGGGAATGCCAACAGAAACTGTCACACCAGCCCCCAAGAAAAGAGAAATATTGATAAGGACTAGGAAATCTGATTCAGCTTCTTAACTCACGCAAGCATTGACTAGGAAATAATTGTTTCAATTATTCTAAGATAATTCCAATGACCCTTGCTCCTGTGTAATCTTTTCCCCTTGAATGTAGAGAAATATGTGAATATGATGAGAGGTCATTCCCTGATTATATTACTTTGTAAGGCAAAATGGATTTTTAAGATAAGGTTATTATGCAATAATTACCTTTGAGTTCATCAAAAGAGAAATTATCCAGATGGACCTGACTTAATCGCAAGAGTGATGGGTATAAAGGTACAGAGGTCAGAGATACAGAAGCTTAGTGAGAAAGGCATGTCAAAGGCTGAGATAATATGAAAGCTAGACTTCTCATACCAAAGCACAAGAAGGCTTCAACACACCTTTACTGTTTTGTGGATGGAGGAAGTCAGGTGGTAAAGATTACGAGTGGTCTCTAGGAGCTGAGAGTTCCCGTGGCAGACAGCCAGCAAACAAGTGGTTACCTCAGTCCTACAACCACAGTGATCTAAGTTCTGCCATATCCACATGAACTTGGAAGAGGATCTTGACTTTCAGATGAGAATGCAGTCTGACAGACTCCTTGACTTTAGCCTTTTGAGCTCCTGACCAAAGAACCCCATTATGCTGTGCCCAGATCTCTGACTTAAAAAACTGAGAGCTTATCCATGGGGATTATTTTAAACTACCAAATTTGTAGTAATTTGTCACACTGCAATAAAACACTCATAGAAATTGCTAAATATTAATGAAGGAAGGTAGCTGGGAAAAGATTTTTTTGCATCAAAAATTAATGGGAAAGACAGCAAAGTGCTGGATATTGTTAGAAGGACAATGTTTTCCTTTTCAACAGGGTCCAAAACACCTACCACCAGTTATAATAGAAGTTGAGACTGTTATTGACTTTGAAACTCATGATTCTTCCAAGTAGGTAACGCTTCTCAAGGTGTAAGCTTGGCATCCCTGGAGGAACACAAGCCCTTTCAAACTACTGGGGGAATACTAGATGAAGATTGCTCTATAGGCAATAGGGAGCCATTGAAGGTTTTTCAACAGGAAAGTGGTATGATCAGAGTAATTTTGGGGATGATGACTCTGACACTATTGTAATGAATTGAGGGAGAAAGCTACTGGGATTGAGGAGTTTCAGGGATGAACAGAAACTACTGAGATGAGCCACACATGAGGTAATGAGACTTGAGGTAGGCCCTGTACAATCTTTTGTGCTGAGTTCATCCCCTAATCTCTCACTGAGGCCTCAGCAAGACCGAGATCTGTACCTACTTAAAATGTGACTGTCCTCAGTGAAGGAGTGAGGGGGGCACAGAATCACTCCCGCACTGTGGTGACTGAGGACTTTCTTCCCCAGGGGAAGAAAGGCAAGGGAACCTCAGGCCAGGTTTGGAAAGTCCGAGGCAGATATGTGAGGAGAGGCAGAACACTGGCCTGGGAGGTGGCAAACCGGGTTGCTGTCCCAGCTTTATCTCTGGCTCACTGCCTCTCAGACTGACCTCAGAACATATTTAATCTCTAAGATTTTATGAGTCTATGAGATAGCCTTTGAATTATTAGGAGGAAAAGACTTGTAAACTCAAAAGATTAACATGGAATAAATTACTATGGTTTGCTAGACCAACAGTCAGGGTTTTTACGGGGAAAAAAGAATGTTACTTAAGTGAAACTAAGGGTTCACATACTACAAACCAGAGGCTTGACCTCATCCAGGTGTTTGAAGAGCCCCATTTCCCACCTCTGCCTTCCCCAGCAGAGAATGGCCACATTCTCAGGGTTCTAGCATGGAGGCCTCCTGCAGCTCCACACATATCCTGCCACTGATACTTACCCCTCTCTCCTCGTGGAAACTTCTTTACAAATAGTTCCTTCATAATTCCTGGGGAAAACTGTTAGTGGACAACGCTGGTCACGTGCACAACTACAGTCAGTGCCACTGGTCATAGCATTGCCCTTTTCGGGAGCACGGAGAGGACCTACCCCAGGTAAATCTCAAGACTGAGAGGAATATGTTCTTCAAAGGAACACAGGATGGGAAAAGATGTGAGGCCGAAATAGTGGATGTCCTTAATACACGGTGTGGCCTGAATGGTTTGGAAAATTCAGAAGATCTGGCCCCTTCATCAAGGGATGGTGGGATTTAGATCCTTTACAAAAAGATTCTGTAAAGTAGGGACTATTATTAATTCCATTTTATACATAGAGAAATTGAGACTCAGACGTTAAATCACCCACCCAAAGTCACCTTGCTAGTATGTGACAAAAATCCAGGCACATCAGATTCAAGAGCACTTACATTTTCAGCTCCACCTTGTTGTATTCACACAGGGGACAGAACGTGGCCTTTGGTTTTTAATGTTATATAAGACTCTCCACTAGGTAAAACTCAGAATAAGTGTGTGTGATGGTCTTAACTTATCTTCCACAAGACTGGCTGAACCTCTGACAGAGTTAAGACTTCAAAAAATAAGTACCCCCCACACACACACATACACACCCACACAGGGGTTAATGTGGCTAATATCTCAGAGCTAGGCACCCCCATACACATAGACATGAGGTGATTAAATGTAGTCCCAGCCACTGTCCACATTCACTTATAATAATGTGGTCAAAGAGATAACAGGCAGATAAACACTTCTGCCTGTTCTCAGCTAATATCAATGTACACCAAATAAAACCAATTCCTATCACTTTTTAAAGACTCTCGGAAAATATTGTAAAACTTGGCAATGGGGTGCCTATTAGGACTTTTAAAATTTAGCATTTTATGTGAAAGCAGTGACCTTCAGATTTATGCAACATCAATCCTTAAAACTTGCTATTTTCTTTAGACTGAAAATGAAGTCGTCATAGTAACCCAAGGGTTTGTCATATGTTTGGTTACCTTGTCCCGCCCTGAAGCTTTTGGCCAGTTCCTCACATCCAGAGGGACAATGGATGACAGAGGTCGGGCATGGAAACCTTGATTGTACTCAATGGAACCTAGAGACATACCAAATAAGTGATGTAGTTAAAAGAGCTCTGAAAGTATTTCACTGGAAGTTAACACCTATATATATCACACATTTTGACCCTTCCCCCAATTTTTTCTCTTTGAGAAATTACTTCTGAGAACAAACTTCTGGTTCCTTTCTGGTCACACATTGGTTTCCACCGAAATTATTACCACCATCACTGACTAAATTTAGTTCTTAGTAACTTTTCACCATTACAAAGCTTTCAAATTTATTTTCAAAATATTTACCACTACTGAGGACATTCAAAAATATTCAGATATTTATTCATTCAATATATGCTTATTGTCTTTTCACATGCCAAGACTATGCTGAGGAATAGAATGATGGACAAAAAAAAATGGGCATGAATCCACCCTCATGAAGCTTACAGTCTAGTGAGGGAGACAATACTTAATAATCACTCAGGTGAATGAAGAATTTCAGTATGATAAATGCTATGAAGACAAGGTACACAAGCCTCTCTAAGGAGGATTTGACTTCACATGTGAGGATCACAAGTATTTCACAGGGGAAATACAACTTATTTAATATCAGGAAGATAGACAAGAATTCACTCAGCGAAGTAGCTGGGGTGTTGTCTTAGGCTGGGTTCCCAGGAAACAGACTGAGACAGATTTACATGTGGAAGATTTCTGAGGAGCACTCTCAAGAGCTACATGCATGAAGAAGGCACAGTTGGCCAGGAGCCACTGACTCACAGTGAGGTGGAACTAAGGCCGCAGGCGATCCTTCAGGCAGTTCTGGAATTGGGCTGGCCCTCAGAGTTGTCCCAAATGGAGGGGGCACTTTGAGCAAGGCAGTTCCCTGCAGCAGAGGGCAATTCCCAGAGGGGGTGCAGCTGTGAGCCATCAGTCATTAATGGTCCCAGCCAAAGCTGGTTACATAATTCTCAGGGCTCATTGCAAAATGAAATGCAGGGCCTCTTATTCAAACATCAGGCAAAAGCTTTCTCCTTTCTCCTCTGCTCAAGTCAAGGTGTTTTATTTTTTGTTATTAATGTTGTTTTGGTTTTTGTTTGTTATTAATATTGTACTCCCTCAGGTTCAGAGTTAGTGAAGACCCTTACAGATACCGGGGCCCCACCCCACAACAGGACCTGAGAAAGTGTGTGCCTGGCCCCCACCCTCCCTGCACCCTGGGCAGAGAGTAACAACCGTTGCGGAGACCTGGAGTCGGGGGAGGATGGGTGGACAGACAAGAACCCATCTCTGGGAGGCAGGAAGGTGGCCAGAGACAGGGTTGTGAATGAGCCCAGGCTCCAAGTGCATGTCCGTCACTTCACAGAACTTAACTTACAAAACACAAATTAGGGCAATTTCAAGACAGCCTGCGCGCAACATTAAACCCCAGCACGGCTGCACTGAGCACAGGGCTCTGATTGACTACCTTGGAGACCATCCTGGTCCTAGCAGCTGGGGAGTGGAGGCAGAACCCCAAGAAGGGTCTGGGTTGAGCACCCGGCAGCCACTCCAGGAGGGCCAGAGAGTTTCAGGCTGTGGGAACGGCCGATGCAAAGCACCTGCTGCTGTGGGGGAAATGAAGGGAAGCCAGCAAGTGAAAGCACAAAGCCAGAGGAAATGCGGTTCAGATGAATCCAGAGAGGTGGGAGGGGCCAGGCAAACCTGGATCACAAACCATGTGAAGGATTTTGAAAGGATTTGACCAAGGGCGGGGTAGGCCGGGGAGGGGGGGGGGGCGGGGGGGAGTAACATGCTTAGGTTTCTGTTTTGAAAAATTTACTCCCTCTGATGTGAGCACAGGTCAGATGAATTATGGTTATTTGTAATCTGGGTGAGAGATGGTGGCTGCTCAGCCCACAGAGCAGTTAAGGGAGCCAGAGAGAGCACAACGAATGAATTGAGATTTCAGAATGACTTGGGCCCACAGATGGTTTGGGTAAGGGAGAGAGAGATGCCCGGAGTGACTTATTAGTAGGCGGTTTCTCAGAAACAGACTTGAGCCTTGAGTTCGATAGGAAACCAGGCAAACAAATGCCTGCCTTCCTGAAGCCCCAGGACAGGGAAGAGACTGACAGGTAAAAGGGCAGTGAGAGCAGGGCTGTCGAGTTGTATGCATAGGCCGGGCACACAGTCCACCGGGTCAGGAGGTCAGGAAGGGTTTCTGGAAGGAAATGGCAACCAAATGAACTCACAAGGCAAGTAGAAGGTAGGCCAGGGAAGAGGAGGGGTAGTAAACAAGCAAAAAGGTCAACATCGGCCAATGATCCTCCACTGAGGGTGAATTTGCCCTCCCAACCCCACCCAGGAATGTTTGCTGATGTCTGGAGACATTTTGTTTGTCATGACCGGGGAAGCACTACTGTCATCTAGCAGGTGGGGATCAGGGATGTTATGAAACATCTTACAGTGCACAGCACAGCCTCCCACCACGAAGAATGATCTGGCCCATGTGTCCCTAATGCCGCAGTTGACAAACCCTAGCCTAGAGCGAGAAGCCTGAGGTTCAGTCATAGAATGGGGCGGTCTGTAGCTGTCTGGAATGTGGGGTCGTGGGAAGGGAAGTGACAAAAGTGTTAGGTATAAGGGACTGGAGGGCACAGACAAGGGCATTTGAATGATGCTAAGAGTGCTGGATCCATTGAAGGCTTTCAGACAGGAAGGAGACTAAGTCAGCTTGAGAAGGATGGCCAGAAAGAGGAGTTGTGCTGAGGGTCCCAGGGGAGAGGAGGAGAGGGTCTGGGAACTGGGCAACCCAAGGACCAGAAGGTTGCTGCCTCTATCAGCCTTCTGTTGTGTGTCAAGCTATTTGACATAGACACGTGTTGAAGATGCAAGTATCTGTTCAGATTAAGTGATGCTAATGAAATATGTCCTTCAAGGGTCCACGAGAGGGAAGGAGCGCGAGTGTGACAGTCCTGCTTCTGCATCGGCCCAGGCTCACCCCTGGCTTGGAGGGCTGGCCGTGGGGGTAGTGAGGACTGAGGGCAACCTGTGCTCCATGCGCCAAGCCACGTGGGGTTCCTTCTTCTAAGTGGCACATGTATCCACAGAGGCTGGTCCTAGCCCTGAACTTGATCCCAGGCAAGTCACCTTCCTCTCTGAGCCTTGTTAGTACCGCCTGCTTCTTAAGATTGACGAGAAGATTAAGAAACAGGTAGATAAATGCCTTTTTAGCAGACAATCAACTACTTGGTTGGCTCTCCAGAGTGGTTACTGATAATTACTGTACCGGAAGCTGAGCACCAGCCGTCCCCACTCTTGCTTGACTTCCACCTCACCTGGCGGGCACTCAGAGCTGTGCCATGAGCCTTGCAGCTGCACCCTGTGCTCTGAGAGACACCGGAAACCCAAAGCTATGCCAGTGGGCAGTGGGCGAGGGCACAGCTGGCTCTGGACTGAGCCAAGTAGCCACATGCAATTGTTTTGCTTCCTTACAGTCACAAGGAGCTACATTTGTGGTCTTACTCCAAGCATCTTGGCGGCATCATAGAAAATATGCCTTGAAGGGCTACTGGATAGATTCACGGGGTCATGAAACCACTGAAGAGCACACCCCAGTGAAAGAATCACAGCTATTGATCTCTGACCATGTGCCAGGCCCATCTTTCAATCCAATGGAGTCTTAGAGTCTTCTGAGTCTTTCTTCTTGTGTAGCCACCTATCTGAGATAGCGCCAGGCTAGCACCTCTGCCAGGCTTTTGAGAGGCACTCAGGGAGTCTTACACTTTAATCTCTACCAGTCCTAGAAAGTAAGAGCTGTGAGGCTCAGAGAGGTTGAGTAACTGGCAGGAAGGTGGCCAGCTAATGGTTGGTAGAACTGGAATCTGAACCTCAGCAAACTGATGCTGCAGAATGCATTACTGCAGGGGTCTCTCTTTTGAATCCCTTCTGGGGGCTCTCTGAAACAGGTGTCCTCCTAGGGGTGTCAGAGAGAGCAGAAAGCCACCTCTGGTGAAGCTCATGCTCCCTGCCCAGGAAGTGGCTGGCAGAACGAGATAGGTCAGGCAGCAAAAGCACTTGTACTGGGGCCCAGCACATGGGCGGAGCCTCTGGAGCTAAGTCCCCTGGGGTCTCAGGCCGCATTCCTCTGAGGTCTGCAGAGGCCACCACTTAAAGGCGCAGAGAAGCAGCTGGGAATGAGAACAAAGCGGCCAGGCCCCCCTCGGAGGAAGGAAGGAGCGAGCCCCAGGAAACAGCTGATAGCGCTAAGCTCAGCTTATTTTTTTCCTCTGCTCAACAGTTCTCCTGCCACGGCAAACAAAAGATGTACATTCTGATTCCCTCTTCTGTTTGGATTGTGCTGTCGAATGGATCTGGTTTGTGATGAGCTGGGGGGAAAGAGGCATCCGCGGGCGGTTTCTTGCTCTGCTGGCCAGTGTGTTGGGCCTCTGCCACCAGGAAACGCACAGAGCTTCCTTTTCTGCTTCTTTTTCCCCCACTGGGCTCTTCAAGTCCAGCCTAGCCTGGCCACACCAAGAGCAGACACAGGGCATATCTTTTATTGATAGTATTAAGGCAGACAACTTTTCAGAGTCAGTAAGTCCTGGATATTTACCAGTGACCTGACTTGGAAGGACCAGCAGGCACATGCCACACACTTTCTCATGGATACGTGAAACTATTAAATGTGAACTGTGCCCGCTCAGCTCACTGAAAGGCCCCTCCCTGTTCTCATCACTGCCGAGGTCACAGTTCACTGCCATTCAGAGCCACGTCGGGACTACTCAGAATGCAGAATCCCTCAGCCTGGGCTCTGCCACGTAGCCCCCACGGGCACAGGGGTGAGAATGACAACGACCGGGTCAGTGGAAGCCATCATCTAAGAGCTGGAAGAGCGCAGGGGTATCTGGTCCCCGCAGATTGGCTCTGATTCTGCTCCCATCTAAGCGTGTCCACTTTCCTCACTGTCTGAACCGCTATAGGTGACAGGTGGCCCTGAGCCTACAATGACTAATAAGTCTCATGTGCTGACTTTGGATCATGGACCTCTTGCTGCCCCCTGGGGGGAGTCAGGGAGGAGTGTAACCGCTGCCCAGCTTCCTAAGCGCTGTGAGGTCTGATGCTGGATGCCCTGCCCTGCTGGGTATACTTTGTTTTGCCCGACCAGATGTTGACTGTGTGGGTCTGCCAAGGGGCACTATAAAACCAAAAGCAAAACAAAATGAAGGGGAAAAAAAAAGATAAACCACACACAAAAACCTCAACTAAGAGTTCTGTGGCTGATGCTGGATGTTCCCTAAAGCCCCGAGGATGGCAGTGTTGGCGGATCTGGTCACAGGAACTGAAGGTGGCTGTTTTGATGGCCCCGAGACTTATGTGCGGAGGCCCTTTGAAGCCGCAGGAGTGACCGTGGGCTCCCGAGGTCAGCATGGCCCGACCCTGCCTCATGCTGCCTGGCCCTCTCGCTCCTCCCACCCCGCTCTGAGGAGGCAGTTCACTTGCAGAAGACAAATGGCGTAAAGGGCAGGCAATTAATTTTTTCAGCTGGAGGCTGTGATGGAATTTGGGCACTCCGACTCTGGCGTGCACTTTTAATTCTGTTCTTCTCTGTGAAATACTGCCACTCTTCAAGGAGGTGGTGGCCTTCAAAATTCCATCACTGATATTTTCTGTCTTTAGGGCCAAGAGGTAAAGTCAGTCCTGAAAATTATTTGGACTGAATCTAAGGCTGCCGTGCGTGCTGTCTCCCGCTCTTTCCACCACACCAAGGAGCTACAGTGCTGTAAAGATTGCAAACTGATTCTTCACTGATGTCCTTGAGGAAGGAACAAGGTAGTCCCAAAGCATGGTACAAGGTCTGGTCCCCACCTCCCAGCAGCCTCTGTGGACAAAGCAGCCCAAATAGCCAGTGAGTAGAGAAAGAAAGCATGGAAAACTTGTTGGGATAGGGAAGGGAGCCATAGAAGCAAAATGGACCAAAACAAGACTTAGTTCTTGGTCAATGGAGTGAAAGAAGGAGGGGACTTTACTCCTGAAGGGAACTTGGAGGGTAAGAAAAAGCCACTTCACCTCCTTCCATAGATGTAGTATAATGTAGTGCTCAATGCACAGGCCTGTGGGTGAACCTGGAATGGGTAACCTTGAGCAAGATTTTTTTTTAAAAATTTATTTACTTACGCACATAAGAGCTGGGGTGCAGGGCAGAGGTGTGGGAGGTAAGAGGAGTCACTAGCGACAGATCGGGGAGCAGAACAGCCAGATCTACTGAAGTACACTGCTGAGGGGAGCAGCGGGCGAGGCAGGAGAGGTCTGCTGTGCCATGTGGGTTAGCTCCCTGACTGGGGAATGAACTCATGCCGCAGCAGCTGCCAGCTGCAGACAGCTTCATAGCCTGAGACTTAACCCCTTGCGCCACCAGGGAGGCCTGACCTTGAACAAGATTTTCACCTCTCTGTGGTTCAGTTTTCTATTCAGCAAAATGAGGGAAAATAAAATCTCTGTCTCATAGGGTCATTAGGAAGATTAAGCAAGAAATTCACATAAAACACTTAAGAAAAAGTTTAGCGTGTAATACTCAATAAGTATGATCCATTATTATTTCCAACTTTTCTCCCAGCATGACACAAAATCCTTTGCTCAAGACAAGGCATGTTCTCCATCCCCTCCCCCTTTTACTGAGGGACTAATGTTTATCCAGTGTCCTGATTAGTGATTTTAATCCTTAAAGCCACTCACCTCTGAAATCTGTTCATTGGAAGGACGCCACATAAGGCTTAAACTCACAATAAATGTTACTGAATAGAGCTTACCAGTCACCACTGTCTGAGATTCATTTGGATGTTGCTTATAGTCTTTTGTCAAGCCTCTCCCACCCCTGCAGAAGACAGTGAACCAGGAAGAAGATGTCCCAGTAACATTTGGCCCAACTGAGAGTTGTGGAGTAAAAGCCGACGTGCAGAGAAACTTCAGTCCTTTCCTCACCTCACCTCCCAGAATGAGAACAAGCAGGTTTCCACCTCTGAGTGACATAAAGATCTCCTCCTGGGAAAACGGAGCATCCAAACAGAAAAGGTCTGCAGACACTCACCAGTGGAGTCCCCACTGAAATCACTTGGCAGGGTCAACCTACAGCAAAGGTCAGCAGCTGACAAGCTTCTAGTCAAGTTTTGGTGTTGTACACTTATATTTCAACAAATAGTCATGTATCATTTTTCATTTGAAAATAGCCATCCAAAATTAAAGACAATGCCAAAAGAAACAGAAGAAAGAAATTTGTAGAAAACAAAAACAATGCTGAGAGTAGAAGAGATTTTTTTTTTTATGAAGGTTAATATCTTTTGAGACTTAGGGAGGGTGTTACATCCATGAAACAAGAGATATAAAACAAAGGCCACTCTGATGAAAGCAAGGACACTTAGATTAAAAAATATTTAAATATGTTTGCAAACAACATGGATTAATGTCAAAAACACTGCATTAAAAAAAGAAGTCACACAAAAAGAATATCTATCATACAATTTCATTTACATGAAATCCAAGAACAGATAAAACTAATCTCTTATAATAGAAGTTCAGAAAGTGATTGCCTGGTAAATAGAGAGAATTGGCTAGAAAGGGGCACAAGGGAACTTCCTGGGTCAATGGAACTGTTCTATATCTGGTTTCAGTAGAATTTACTTGGATTTGTTAGATTGTCAAAATTTATCCGTTACTCTTTGTTAATCATTTGTCAATAAAAAACATATTTGCAGAAATGAAGAGTTCAGTAAAAGGATTGAACCTTCAGGTCCAGCTGTCAATTTACAGAAAACAAAGAACAGAACATCATGTTGAATGATACCACAGGGATGGTCTCAGCAAAATCTGACTATGGGAAGCTCCACAGTTTAGCCTGGAGAAGGGGGTACTGCAGGGGAGAGACACAGAAGGAATTTACATATTCAAAGAGATTTAAGAGACATATCAATCAGTCATATATCATATTGTATGAACCTTATTTACATCCAGATTTAAAGAAACTGTTTAGAGGACAAGTTTATAAGACAATTGGGAACATATAAACATGCCAAGATAATTGATATTAAATAATTATTGTTATTCTTTTTATTGCAATAATGGAATTGTGGTGCTTTGGTGTCTTTTTTTTCTTAAGTGACCTTATCTTTTAGATATTTGAAATACTCAGATGTCAGGATAATCTGGGCCAGTGGAAGTAGGTAAGAGTACAGAGGAAACAAGATTGCCCATGTATTGATAATTGTAGAAACTGGATATAGAGGACCCTGGGTTTATTATTCTAATCTCTCTTCTTTTGTGTGTGCTTGAAGTTTTCCACAACAAAATGTTTCTTTAAAAGAAAAAGACACTTGGAAGACAAAAAAAGAAATCTCCCAGAAAGAGAAAAAAATAAAAAATAAAGGGATGAAAAATAGGAGTGAAATATATATATATATACATTTTTTTATTTTCATCCCTTTATTTTTTATTTATATATATATGTATACGTATATACACACACACACACATATATATAAAGGATAAGTTCTGAATTTCAAAAACAAAGAAAGAAAATCTTCTTATATGAGAAAATTTTCCAACCCAACAGCCATTAGTTTCAGCATGGTGAGGCAGCCAGTAGCCAGGCCCATGGATGAAAAATGCTACATACATCACTGGGAAATTTCACAAAGTTGGTGTATAAGGCTACAAACCTTACACCTTTGTACAGTTCCCCAACTGCCTTTTCTCTCAGACAGATCCTATGGGCACCACATCAAAGGTGAGTTGCTCCTCCATTTTCAGAATTTGTTGAAATTCCATATTATAGGACATGGACAGATTCCAAAACAGCTGCTGAGGGTCTGACTACATATCTGGAAATGTATAGACAAGTTGGCTTCTCAAACATTCTTTTTTTTTTTAATAGGATTTTTTTTAAAGATTTATTTATTTATACATACAAGCTGGGGTACAGGCCAGAGGCGTGGGGTGGCAAGAGGGTTCACCAGAGACAGAGTGGGGAGCAGAACAGGCAGATCAGAAATACACTGCTGAGGGGAGCAGCGGGCGAGGCAGGAGAGGTCTGCTGCACCATGTGGGAATCTCCCCGGCTGGGCATCGAACTCGCATCTCGCACTGCAGACAGCTCCACAGCGCAGCGCTCAACCACTGCGCCACCAGGGAGGCCCCTCAAACATTCTTGATTAATGGAAATGGGAGACAGGAGGGAACTGGGCAGGTGGATTTCCCTTTCTTCATTCTGTCCTGTGGTTCTTCCTCTGTGATCCTTCCAGAAGACTCCCTTGTGCCTGATGCACCAGCAGCCTGTCTGTGAGCCCCATGCACATCCAGTTGCCTCACTCCTTCCCCCACACACACATTGTATTATGGAAACGTTCAAACATACAGGAAAGTTGAAAGAATTTCACAGCAAGCACCTGTATACTCTTTACCTAGAGCTTATCTTTAACATTTTAAATAGCTTTGTTGATATCTACTCTAAATACCATAAAATTGACCCATTGAAAGTGTATGATTCAGTGATTTTTAGTATACTCACAGAGATATGCCAGCATGATAACAGTCAATTTTAATGTTTTCTTTACCCAAAAAAGAAACCCTGCACTTTACAGTAATCACTCCCATTTCCCTCTCTCCCAGCCCTTGGGGACCACTAATCTACTTTCTGTCTCATTAAAATCACCTATTTGGGACATGACATAGAAATGGCATCATACAATACGTGATCCTTTGTGACCGACTTCTTTCATTTAACATAATGTTTCAGAGCTCTCCCTTGTTGTGATGTGTGTCAATACGTCATTCCTTTTTAGGATCGAACAATATTCCATTGCATAGCATTGGCTTTTATTAGATTAGCTTTATCACGTCTTTGTCCATCTACCCACCCTGCTATCCATCCATTAAATCCTCATTTTGTTACCCATGCAGCGCTTTTACCCCATGCCAAAAAACTGAAGCATTTAACATTTCACTAAGCACATGTTCATCCAGTTGTTCTGTTCTGGGTAGAATCTTTTGCAGAAGCTGCTGTGTTCAAAAGGCCAAACTGCTTAACCAGACAGGGCCAGCTTGGAGCTACATAGCTAGCTGAACCAAGAGGTTCAAGGCAAAGAGGCATGATGAGCCATGGATTCTGCAGGGACCTTGCCCCAACCATAGCCTTTGTTCCTGACAGTGCCTCTCTCTTGTTTCCTTTAAAAGTAACTTTTTCCACGCCCAGAGAGAAGGTGCTTTGGAACACAAGTTCTGGGTTTTCCATTGTTTGTCAAGCAACAGTGTTTTTGTTGTTAAAGATTTATTTATTTATGTATACAAGCTGGGGTTTAAGCCAGAGGTGTAGGGGGTGGGAGGATTCACCAGAGACAGAGTGGGGAGCAGAACAGGTGGAGCTACTGAAATATACTGCAGTGGGCAAGACAGGAGAGGTCTGCTGCTCGCTGGCCAGGTATCTAACTTGTGCTGCAGTGGCTCTGGATAGCTTCATAGTGCTGTGACTTAACCCGTTGTGCCACCAGGGAGCCCCCAAGCAACAGTGTTTCTCTCGGCTTTCCCAAACCTGGTCATTGTATTAATTAGCTTACAGTCAATTGCCAGACAGCTGACCCTCTTGGAGCTGGTGACAATATCTTTTATATGTTTGGAAGTAAACTCCCTCCCCTTTGTCTCAGTTCTCAGCCCCTTCACCTTGCATACCTCAAAGCTCGTATCTATGGCCAATCGATGTGCAAAGGAGACTGCGGGATGGAGCACTTAGCTTTTAGTCTCTATAGCAAGGCATACAAGGGAAAAGAAAACCTAGGGATGGGTTTTGCTACCTAGACATACAGCGTTTCTCGATCTCTTTCACATCTCCCTTGCCAGCCTCCTCTAACACCATTGCATCCCAACACATATTAGATTCCGGAAAAGTCAAATACCTTAAAGTTCCCCGACTCCATCGGCACATGCTCATTAGCCTTCTCTGTGTGACAGATTCTTCCCTCTTATTCAGCCCAGCGGTCACTCTTCAGTGAGGTATCCCCAACACACACACACACACACACACACACACACACATCCTCCGGCATCCCTGTGCTGTTTCACGCTCCCATTATGATGACATTTACCCTACTTTATTGAATTAACCCTCTGACCCATGTCTACCAATCTGTTTATCATCAAGGCCAGGGGTCCAGGAGTTAATATGTATTGGTATCCCTAGAACTCACTACAGGACATGGCTCAGTATTTATTGAATGGTGAACAGGAAATATCTGGTTACCATCTTTACTGTTGTTTATTTAACAAATGTTTGCTGGCCATGCACCAAGGGAGGTTCTGCAGTTAAGTACCTGGTTTGGATACTAAAATGAGTAAGACTATATCCTGGGCCACAGGACATTTTTGTCTGGCAACTGTAAAACTCTACAAGTTGCCAGGACAACAGATATAGAGCAGGACTGTCCCAGGCAAACCGGAACATTTGGTCACCCAAATTATATATCAGCCTCAATGAAAATGGTAGTGCCGTGCTGACTCATGCTCAGCCAGTCAGACCCAGCTCTTCCAGAATTTTCTTGCACTGGCCAATTACTCCTCATTAGTGCTTTTTTTTTTTTATTGGTATCCATGCAAAAATTATCCACAAAATTTAATATTCTTGAGACTTTGCATGTATTGTACTCATATAAAAAAACATGACTTAAGCAATTAGACACAAAATAATCAGCTAATGAACAGCTAAAATGCTTTCCTACCTATTTTGATACTGAAAAGCATATTTGTAATCATTGTGTAAAGTCCTTTACATATATAAATTTCTTGATGTTAGCAATAGTCTATTGTCTTTTTTGATGGGCGTCTGGGTGTTCCCAGCTTGTAACCATTATGAATATGGTCCATTGTGAATAATGGAGCTATGGACATCTTTTCTCTGAGCAATATATTTGAGGTGTATGCTCCAAAGTAAAATAAATGGTTGAAGGACAGGAACAGCTGACAAGTCGTATTTTCTATTGTTCTATGTCTTACCTCTCAAAAAATCCTGGTCAATTTACAAAGCACATCTGTTTCTCCCATCTCTGCCAATAATTTATATTTTCATTTTAATATGCAAATAGAAGTCTATTGTCATTTAAGGTGTTACTTGGTTTGCATTTTTTCACTATTGCAGAGACTACATATTATACTTTCATCAAGAGGTGCTTAGTTTTTGTGGAAACAGTGTACTGTAAATATATCTTTTATAATTATAATGTATTTTTTAGATAGTCATTAAATATTTGTTAAATGAATGAATGTATTAAATTTATAGAAACCAAAAGACAAAATGAATGAATGCATTAAATTTATATAAATTATCACAAAAAAAATACCGCATGATTCCACTTGTGTGAAGTATCTGGAGCAGTCAAATTCAGAGAGACAGAAAATAGAATGGTGGTTGCCAGGTTGGGGAGGGAGGAACTGTCCTTACACAATAGTTTAAGTTTTGCAAAATGAAGCATTCTGGAGGTTGGTTGCACAATACAGATATACTTAATATGCTTGAACTTCATAGTTAAAAATTATTAAATGGTAAATTGTATGTCCTGTGCACACTTGGCCAGGGAGATTCCCGTATGGCGCGGCAGATCTCTCCTCCCTCGCCCGCTGCTCCCCTCGGCAGTGTATTTCCGCCGATCTGCCTGTGCTGCTCCCCACTCTGTCTCTGGTAAACCCTCTCACCTTCCCACGCCTCTGGACTGTACCCCAGCTTGTATGCATAAATAAATAAATCTTAAAAAAAAAAAAAACCCAATGGTCACTTAAGTCAAGCTTAAAAAAAAAACTTATGTACTCTTTCCTTTTGGTTGGACTGGATTTATCTTTACTGCATTTATCTAGCAGTAAATTCCTAAAACAACCAGCACCAAGGGAAAGAGGAGAGGCACCTGTTGTAAGTTCTCTGGGCCTTTTAGAAAACTTGGAGTTGGTCCTTTGCCACATACATGCCAATCTACAAGAAAGGTGATATTGGCCTCCCTGGAAGCACAAGGGGTTAAGTCTCAGCGCTATGAAGTTACAGGCAGCCACTGCAGTGCGAGTTCGATGCCCAACCAGGGAGCTGACCCACATGGCGCAGCAGACCTCTCCTGTCTCACCTGCTGCTCCCCTCAGCAGTGTATTTCAGTCAATCCTCCTGTCCTGCTCCCCACTCTATCTCTGGTGAATCCTCTCACCCCCGCCCCCCACACCTCTAGCCTACACCCCAGTTCTTGTATGCATAAATAAGTAAATCTTTATGAAAAAATGAAAAATAATGTAGCCATCAAGGGGATGTTCAAAAAGGAATGTCCCACAAATAGCAACACTATGATGTTACCCTACATACAGTCGACATTGTTGTAAACAAACAAGTATAAGCCAAGATTCTTGCCCAGAGGATTAATGTTATGTATTGAACATACCAAACCCCCTAAGAGATAGCTCCCTGAAATGTATGAAAGAAAAGGAGCAGACAAAAAGGAAACCAAAGAGACAAGCACTTGGGTTCAGCCCAGGCTCCACCCAGAGCAGCACAGTGTGTGAGAACGTATGGAAGGAGCCTGCGCTGCTGGAACCCACGCCCTGTGAATTCGTGGCATGATAGGTGTGAAAGCAAAATAAAATAAAAGACCTCCAGGCTATTAAAATAATCCTATCCATCCATCCAATTCTCAATAATCTGTAAATAAAAAACAGCCAGAATTTAGGGGAGTTTAGCGATATCCACTTGAACCTTTCTTAGGTAAGGTGAACAGACTTAAGAGAGTCTAGGTGATAGTCCTTCAGGAGCTGCCATGGCCAGCTTTTTTATAATGTGCTCCAGCCAAATCCTCTTTCTGTCTCTTTGATCAGAATGGATCACATGGCCCGCATGAACGGCTCCAAAAGCTTCTGGGAAAGCGAGGAATAGAATAGGTCAAACATAATAGGTTAAAAACGTTGCCACCCCAACTTAGTTAGAGCTCCCGTAACAAGATTAGAAAGGGAGAATGGTTCTTGAACAGTCCATCCTCAACCTCTGTTCCACTCACATTAATGTTTTTGTTTTGTTTTGCTTTTTGTTTGGGCTATTACAGGCTGGAACCCTTGGTTATATGGCACCTGAAATCTTAATGGAAAAAGCGAGTTATTCCTATCCCGTGGACTGGTTTGCAATGGGATGTAGTATCTATGAAATGGTTGCTGGACGAACACCATTCAAAGAGTACAAGGAAAAAGTCAGTAAAGAGGACTTAAAGCAAAGAACCCTAAAAGAAGAGGTCAGGTTCCAGCATGATAACTTCACAGAAGAAGTAAAAGATATTTGCCAACTGTTCTTGGCTAAGAAACCAGAGCAACGTTTGGGAAGCAGGTAAACCACCCTGTGATGCAGGCGATTACTGATGTCAGCATTATCCAGGTGGATTTGGAGAATACCAATATTTTCCTTTTATTATCTGCCTACTATGTAGGTCAGTATTTCTTATACTTTCAAATACTACGAATGCTTACAATTTATACATATATTTCAAAGTGAAAAGGCAAAGCACAAAACAATGTACATTAAAAGAAGAAAAAGAATATGATTCAAATACTTGTATAGACTATTTCAAGGAAAATAAGGAATGTACATGATTGTTGCCGCTAATGAAAGGAAATTAGAGGCTGGTGACAGGGATGCAAATGAGGATATCATTATATAACCTGATTATTTTTGAACTTTAAACCATGTGAATAAATTATTTTTAAAAACTATCAATACTGATAGTCACAGTGCTAGGAAATTCTTCCCCCTAAACATCTCCGTAAAACATCACCAGTCAACAGATATCTAGTGAGTACAGATGATTTTCCCAACTACATATGGTTGAAATTAGTTTTGAGAACAGTCATGTTTTACTGCTTGCAATAAAATAACAAGATCAAGATATTTTGGAAGAAAAAAAGCAAAAGTTAACCTATGAAAAGATCCTTGGCGTGGGACACTGTTACTTAGGGAGAAAACCAGAGGTTTTAGAGCCACAAACATAAACTCACATTCCAACTTTACTACATACTAGTCATTTTACCTCAAGCAATTAAATCACTGAGTTTCAGTATCCTTTTATATGAAATGAGTTTCTGCGTAGTATGGTTTATGTGTTAACCTGACTAGGCCACAGTGCTCACATTTTTGATCAAACCTGATGCTAGATATTTCTGTGCAGATTTTATAGAGATGAGCTTAACATAAATCCGAGGCTCTGAGTAAAGCAGATTAGTCTCCATACTGTGGGTGGGCCTCATCCAATCAGTTGAAGGTGTCAATAGAAAAAGACTGATCTCTCAGGGAGAAGGGGGACTTCTGCCCATAGATCACCTCTGAACTTGAACGACAACTATTCCGTGTGTCTCCAGCCTAATAGCCTACCTTGTCAAATTTGGACTTGCCATGCTGCCACAATCGCATGAGCCCATTCCTTAAAATATGGAAACCTCTCTCTCTATCTGTGTTTGTGTGTCTGTGTGTGTGTGTCTCCATATATTGTCAGATAGGAAAAACCTTTCCTCTATTCTTAGGTTTGGGAATGAAGGCCAACAGGTTAAAGCAAAACAGAGAAAAAGACAGATTTTTATTCATTCCCATGCATAGGAGGTCACAAAAAAATCTGACTAGGAGATGGTTAGAACTGGAGGCTTCTATACCTTCTATACTTTCTATTATTATATCATAATAAAGGAGGGGGTGGGGAAGAGAAGGGCACTTACAGGAAAACAAATGACTTCTTAGGAATGGTGGGGAGGAAGGACCTATGGGGAAAGAAATGACTTTTAGGAAAGATAAATAGACCCTTGGGAGAACAGATAGGAAATATGATAGTTTCGTGACACCTCTATTTAGATGTGGTGGTGTTGATTTCTGTCACTGGTGATAAGAATCCACCTTTCCTGATTCTAAAACTGAAACTTCCTGGGAGATGATTCATCTATGGCATTCTATTGGGAAACTCTGATTTTGGGCAAATAAACTTACATCTTTACATCTTTTACTCTCAAATGTCATCAGTACAAAATAATTTTAAATCCACGGGGTTCACGTGGTACTTTCTGGACCCCTTCAATATTCTCTTTCTCTGGGGAACACTAATACAGTGGAATAGTTTGAGATTTAGATGTAGTTTGTAAAGTTATATGTAATATATGTTAAGAATCATTCAATACTAGGTAATAGTAATTATTATGAATGTTCTATGGGAAATACATATTTTGACTAAGTCTTGAGCATGAATGTCTTAAATTACTTGGATAGAGTCTTCAAAATCTAAAAACATATATACATATAGAAGTTGCAATCATAGAGTAGTATGACTGATTTTTAATATCACACCAGAACTAAGGCAGCTAAGTCGCTACATCTTCCAGGCAATTGCAGTGGAGGCTCTAGAACGAGCTGTCTTAGCTCAAAATATTTGAGCATGAAGCTTTTCATGTCTGACCTGACTTTTTAAAGGAACCAAAAAATGCATTGGTAATAACTTTCAAAGCTTGGCAGATAAACTATGTAGTGAGTATTTGAGAGTATATAGTACTCTACATTTTTGTGAATTAAAACGTAAAACCGATTTTTCTGTGTAGATTCCAACATTGTTGTATTAATATGATCAGAATAGAAATGTTATGGTAACAACTGTCAGGGTATAAAGAAAATCACCTCATACCTCTCTAGGTTCTTCAAAGCTGGCAAATTATCACACACGCATCAGAAAGACTGATAAGAGATAATGCCAAAAAGAAGTTTCATAATAACATGTACATTTTCCCTACACGTGGGAAAGACCCAGTATGACCAATTAACCCACCCATATGGCTTCAGACACCCTCTTAAATAACTTCAGCTAAGACAAAGATTTTGGGCGTCAGGGGGCAGTTATGGGAGGTTACCAGAAAAGAGAGAGTGAACAAAGGTAAAACTACTAAGCAGATTTCAGTTCTCCCTTCTCCCATTAAGTTCTGCCTTCTCCAGAAGAGTTGAGTAGATCAGGTCTTCCCAAAACAGTGAGGGAGGAGCCTTTGCAGAGACAGATTTTCCTTTGCAGATGTAAATATCTCCTTAAAACGGTCCCTCCTATGAAACAAACCTTCTTCCATAGAAGACATTCTTTGGGGGTGCTAGATTTTTACTTCCCTGCACTGATAACCCCCAAAGTGTTCATGACTCAAAGCTAAGGAATTGTTTCTCACTCACACTAAGCCAGTGTGGCTTCATCAACTCTCCAGGGTATCTCCTCTGAGCAGAGATTCAGACATTCAGGCTGTTTCCATCTGACAGCTTCACTGGCGACAGTACCATCCAGCTGCTGTGGTAAAAAAAGAGAAAGTTCAGGAAACTAAGTTTTGTATCGCCTGGGTCAGAAGTACCCCACTTCACTCATTACCTCACACCCACTCAGGCCCTGCCTACTGATGAAGATGCTGGACTGTGCTGTGCCCAGGAAGGAGAGAAGTAGGACGGTGGCCACAGGCCATCTCTGCCTTCCAAGCTCTCAGGGCAGGGGATATAGGAGGGCACACCAACAGTTGGGGGGCGTGAGGGGGGTGAACTGTCTCTCTGGACCATCTCCCAGAAGGGAACATCATGCATATGGTGTGCTTGATGGTAAATCTGTCTCAATCGTTTATAAGCACATTTTAGGTCTATAAAATGAAATATTGACTAACTTCTTCAGGAAAATGCCATCTTCAAGCCCTGGGTCTTTGCTTGTAGCTGCTCCATCAAGTAAAACCTTTTTATAAGGCATCTGTTGTTATGACTGTTTTGAATAAAACTGTTTACAATATTAGAGAGAAGGCATATAAAAACCAGCTGCTCCGTGAAAGAGAAAACCTTCCAACATTTTCATTCCAACTCTCTGTATTTTTTTAAAAATTCATTCAAATAAGATAACATTTGATTAATATAGCAGTTGTCCTCCAAAGCCACACAATGGCCACTGGTGCCCCCACACCTGCTGTTTTCACAAGCATTTGAAATAAATTAAAACCGTTTCTTCTTTTACACATGCCTGCAGAGGATTTCTTCTTTGCCTTCCCTGGCCTGTGAGTTAATTTTGCAGAGAAGCCAAAAGTTTTCCTGAGCATCTCACAGGAGCTCCAGGTAGTTAATTACGGTGTTTCTGATAAAATAAAAGGCAAAGACCTCTGGGGTATGGTGCAAATTTTATTGTGATGAGTCAATGTGGCAGAATGAGAACAAATAATCACAAGTCTCTGACTGAAGTGCTTCGCCAACACCCGATTTCAGGCCAAGACCCAGTGTTCTGGGCAGACCAAACACCACATGTCATCTCATGTATGGGCAGGTAGTAGCTTTTCTTCACTGTTATAAGAAAATCATTGTACTTCTGTGTGGGTTTTAACACAAGAGCCTCTGTTCATGCACTGACAAATACCCCACTCTTACAAGCAGGAGTCTTCGGCTGCTGCCAGTTTCGCTGTTACAAAAGATGCCTCTGACAGCAGTCACCGCTCTTCTTTGTTCCAAGTGCACTGCGTGGTGATGGGCAAATGAGCCCTGCCAGGGAAAGATTCAAGAGAAAATAAGTTTCATGCTATTTTTACTTATGGAACCGTAGTCACTAATGCAAAGGATCAAAGTGACCAGTTCTGCGGTGGCCCAGAAATAAGAATAGAAGGAATAGTGGTTGGAAGACCTAGCCTTTTGGGGTTAGCTCAGCAGCCCCAACATTTATGGGAAAAAGGCATAAGGAGCATCTAGTTGGGGATGTTTAGGAATGCAAAGAAGGTTTACAGTGGACCATGGTTCCCTTGTCATTAGTAACTAATTGCAAAAGGGCTGCAGTCAGCCATCCTGCTGGACAAGGAGAGGCTGTCCAGGCCTGGTTGCTTTAGATGTTAACTTGGAAACTGTTCATCCTGATGTGAAGACTGGCCTGGCAACTTTCCTGGCCTACCTGAGTCCCCAGGCACTCTCTGTTTATTAAAGCTGCACAGTCACCTTAAGGTGTCCTCCTGACCCCTGGGACAGGGTGTTCATGCCTGCTGGCAGCAGCACCAAGGTAGTACTCGCACCTGGGCCAAGTCCAGCTCCTTTGTTCTCTTGGAGACACAGGTCTGAGGTTCATTCTTGACTCCTTGGGTGGAATGGGAACTCAATCTTTGTTCTACCGCATTCGAAAATCTGATTCCTCCTCCCCACCCCCACCCACCCCGTCAAGAAAATTTCTCTGATACCTTTAAATGGCGAATGTTGTTGTGCAAGTTGTTATGCTTCAATAAACATAACTTGTTTTAAAAATCCATCTTCAAAGCTTCAGTTTATCTCAGAAGCCCTCCCCAATGCTTGCAAGGTCTGTAGGCATTGGTCAGTAGGTTCTAGCTGATGGCTGTCCTCAATTTTCTTTTTGTCACCTGTTGGAGGCTTTGTGGCTTTTGGAAGAAAAGAGACACATGTAGTATCTCATGATATCCCTCTATATACCTGTCTTTTCAGTTGGGTCGTAATAGGAAAAATCTAGGAATGCTGGAAGGGGTAGACCTGAATCAGAACAATCTAGGGAACGGCTGGAGCACACAGACCTCCAACTGAGTTTCTATTTAATACAATAACATTTGATTATGATTTTTCCTTTGAAAATTTTATCTGTACTTTCTGGCTTTCTCAGACACATAGCTATTTATAAACATGCAGTTCAAAATGCAGCTAAAGCAGGGTTGTTGTGACAGTTGAATATGATCAGCTAAGTGAAGAACTTAAAGTGTTAGGCTGAAAGTAGGTTCTGAATACATGTAAGTTATTCTCATTATTGTTACTATACTGTCCTTATTGTCTCTAGTCACCTTACTGGGCGGAGTCGGCCGCTGTCATCATCTGACATGGGGGAAGTGTCTGAAGGGGATGTATGACAGAATTTCTTCAATCCTTTTCCTAGAAGCTTTTTGATTACAAGAATAGAAAAAAGAAATATCAATGTGATTCATTTCTAGTAAGATTGATTTATGGCAGAAATTGACTTCTTCCAAAAAGAAGACATTTCCTAGTCAGACCACTGTAGCTATTCACATAAAAGAAAAAAAAGGAAAAAAGTCACTTGAATTTGATGTGACAAAACAGCTCCTTTATTTTTTTAAACCTGGAATTAAAAAGAATAAAGAAATTGTTCCCAAAGATCCCCACCTCAAGGCTTCCATGTAATCCCTTTCCTTAAGGGTGGGCTGAACTCACTAACTTGCTTATAACCAATAGAAATTAGAAGAAGTGATGAAATGTCACTTGTAATATTAGGTAATAAAAAGACTGCCTTTTGTAGCAAGATCTCTCTCTCTCTTTCTCTCTCTCTCTCTCTCTCTCTCTCTCTCTCTCTCTCTCTCTCTCTCTCTCACACACACACACACACACACACACACACACACATCATTTGCCTCTGGGGAAGTTATCTATAATGTTATAAAGCAACCCAGTGAAATTATTCCAATTTCTATATTGGAATAATTATTATGACAATATCTTGGAATAATTTCAAGGATGATGAGGGATGATGACTTGACAATAACCACGAGTGAACTCTTAAGCAGATTTCCAGCCCTCCTGGAATCCCATTCAAACGTCAGGTTGAGACCACAGCTCTCACCAACAGCTCTACTGCAACATAAAGCAAGACCTTAAACCAGAAGAAGCATCCAGTTAAGTTATATCTGCTTTCTTGAACCACAAAAACTGTGAAAGAATAAGTATTTGTTGTTTTAAGCCACTAAATGTTGGAACTATTTGTTACATAGCGATAGATAATTAATACAAGAAGTTATGCCATTGGGAGCATACAGTTTCCCCCTTATTGGAAGGTAAATATCGGAATAATATCTAGTATAAGGAAGACTTGATAACAAATAATGTTGAGCACTGACTGTATTATACTCATTCGTGCTACTGAAAATTACTGGAATTTTTTTAAGTCTTTAAAGATTATTGTGGCAGTTGTGGGAGGTAAATGAGACCCTTAGAAATCATACAGTATGAAGAGTGGAGATATGTACTGACTTTTAAAATCTGAGGTCTCTTCATGTGGACGAAACATGCCTACCTTGTTCCATGTGACCAGAAGTCAGAGCAAGAAGCAATGACTGGAAGTTGTAGGCAAGTAAGTTCTGGCCTCACTGAATTTTCCTGGTGTTATGATGAAACTCCAAGAATAATAGTCATGGGCCTCCCAGGGCTAAGGTATCTATCAAGCTATCACCAGCCACTGCAACATAGTTCGGTCCTGGCCAGGGAACTGACCCACATGGCATTTCAGACCTCTCCTGTCTCACCTGCTACTCCCCTCAGTAGTGTATCTCAGCAATCTGCCTGTTCTGCTCCCCCCTGTCTCTGCTGAATCCTCTCATCCCCCTCACCTCTAGCCTACACCCCAGCTCTTGTATGCATAGATAAATAAATCTTTAAAAAATATATAAAAGTCACGTCCACTACCTAACTCTGTAAAAATTACATTTATATGGAAAGCTTGTCTATAAACAATGAAAATGCCACTATCTGTTAATGGTAGAGTTGTGGGTATGTTTTTTAAGTTACTATTTTTCAAAATTATTCTCTAAGTCAACACATTGTCTTTGCAATTGAAATGAAACATATTGTAGGAAAGAATACTACCTGTTACTTATAGTTAGAACATTTCCTATTTTGGTTGTTTACTGTGTCTCAGGTTGACAATCTCCTTTTTTCACAGAGGAAAGTTTGATGATCCCAGGAAACACCCTTTCTTCAAAGCCATCAACTTTCCTCGTCTGGAAGCTGGTTTAATTGAACCCCCATTTGTGCCAGATCCTTCAGTGGTTTATGCCAAAGACATAGATGACATTGAAGACTTCTCTGAGGTTTGGGGGATCGAATTTGATGACAAAGATAAGAAGTTCTTTGAAAGATTCGCAACAGGCGCTGTTTCCATAGCATGGCAGGAAGAGATGATAGAAACAGGACTGTTTGAAGAACTAAATAACTCTAACAGACCTGCAGGTTGTGGGGGAACTAACTCACCCAAGTCCGGTGTGTGTTTGTTATTGTAAATTGTTCTTTATACCAGGCAGGCAGCAGGAGTTCTCAGCTGACACTTTCTGGATTGTTCCTAACATGAAAATCTGTTCAACAAGGCCTGATAAACCAATTACAGAACAGTTCAAAGGACAGGAGAGCTCTCTGCTGGTAAACCAACCTTCCTTCCTCCCTCACTCCCTTCCTTCCTCTCTTCCCCCCTTCTTCCCATCCTCCCTCTCTCCCTCCCTCCATCCCCTTTCTCCCTCTTTCCTTTCAAGATGAATGAAGTTTCAGTTTTCACTGAGAACTTGGAAGAGGAACACTCAGGTTTATTTTGATAAACTGAAAGAAAGAATGAGCCTTCCACCATCATGTCCCTGAAAATTACACAAAGTCCTAGGAAAACAGAGACTGAAACTTTGTGGTGTACTCAGAAAATGAGCATCCACAATTCTTAGTAAATAATCATTTTAGTTTTTCTTTGTTTATAGCCTTTCTTACTTTCATTTTTCAATATCTCCTATGCTTCTATACTTATAAAAAGGATTTTTGAAGCTGGAAATAAATGTTCTTGATATTCTTCCCCTACAAAGAAATGAGTCATGATGTTTTGGCAATATTTGAGATAACAGAATAATTTTTAATTTATTGAAATTTTCTTTTTCATGTTTTGAAGTAGTCTACTATTATAATGCTGGAGGATTTTAAATGGAAATATACATGAGGTCTGTGAATTAAAGTATTCTGTAAATCGAGTCCTTTAATATGTACAAGTTGCTTACACTTGTAATTCCATATGCCATTGGTTTCCAAACTTTGCTGAACTTTGGAACCACCTAGAGATTTTTTAAAAATATTAATGTGTGGCTTCCTGCCCCAGATTGAATAGATACAGGGTACAGTCTGGGCATCTCGAGCTTTAAAAGCTCCCCAAATGATTCTAATGTACAGTGAAGTTGGAGAACAATTGCCATGTAGATTTCAGTGTAATTACAATATGGGTCCTTGTTTTGGTGCTCAAAATTGCTATCATGAATTCGGACAGTAACTTTTCAGAGGTCAAAAAGCATATAATTTTGGCAATTGTAGTGTAAACAAGACTGAAGATAATCTATTCATTTTGTTGATTTTCTTGTCTTTGACCATGTTAGTTCTTCTCACATATCTTGAAGGGCAGGTCTTGTCGCTATTTCAAGAGCCAAAGGAGAAATATCGGCTAAGTGAATGATTTGTTGTTTTTTTTTAAGGTTTATTTATTTATTTTTGCATACAAGTTGCATACAAGTTTTGCATACAAGTTTGCATACAAGTTGGGGTACAGGCCAGAGGCTTGAGGTGGCAAGAGGGTTCACCAGAGACAGAGTGGGGAGCAGAACAGGCGGATGGACTAAAACACACTGCTGAGGGGAGCAGCAGGCAAGGCAGGAGAGGTCTACAGCGCCATGTGGGAATCTCCCCAGCTGGGCTTCAAACTTGCTTTGCTGCTGCCAACATCTCCACAGCGCAGCGCTTAACCTCTGTGCCACCAGGGAGGCCCTAAGTGACTGATATGAATAAATGGTGGCTTTCATTTCAAGTGACCAGCAATTTAGTGCAAAATTGGCACGTCTCAAAAGCACAGCCAGGAGAGAATTCTCAGGTTGCAAAAATATTTTTGACACAAATATAAATTTGAGTAATTATGTATTTTTTAAAAAGATATGTGGGCTAAGGAAATCTCACTATTCCAGGGGTGAGAAAATCAGTTGAAGTCATTTTCAAAGTTTTGTCCCTTGAGCAAGGGATTCAAGAGTTACAAAAACCACTGGCCAAAAAATTTTAGTTAACCAAAATTCAACTAACAGTAATATTCAATTACAGCATTAACTGTATCTGGATCGAGTTGTGGGAAAAATACCCTTGGAGTTGAGTCCTAGGTCAGTGTACATGTCACTCAACCTCCTGCTCCTCCTCTTCTTCAGTCTGTCCCCCTCCCCTCTCCCCATCTCCCCCTCCCCTACCTGCCATGCTCCAGCTTTACCCTGGAGACACTGCCGCTGAGTCCTCTCTTACCAAGCAGGATATAGGTGTATTCAGCAGATTCTTTTTCCTAAGGCAAGAAAGTAGATTAAAATTTGAGAAAATTTAGCACAATTTCTAACAAGTCTATTTTAACAAAAAAACTAATTCACAGTTTAAAGAAATCAATTCCTGTAGTAAAGATCTTAAGATTTAGCTTTGCAAACATTAGACATTTAACAATAAGATCTTGTTGCATTGGTTCCTTAAAGTTTTTACTGCTGTTGATAAGCTTTCAATACAAATATATATCTCATTTCTCAAAACTTACCCCGGAATATAATTAAAGATGTTAATGATATTCAAACAATCACCACATAAGTATGTGTTCAGGTCTCATTATACAAGAGCCCTATATAGGGTGTTGAGGATCCCATGGAGAACTAAGACAGCTATCTAAGAAAAGCCATGTGGTATCCTGCAGATGCACTCCTGTTGGTGTTATTATTCACATTTTTTAAATGAGGAAACACTTCATAAAGTTTGTAACTTGTTCAAGTTCACACAGCTTGCAGGGTCCAAGGTCATACAGCTTGCAGGGTTGCTGTAAAGACTCGACATAATGGATATGCAACATGTAGCCTGCAATCTTAGTGCATAATCAATTGAAGTCCATGGTTAGTAGCAGAAGGTCCAGTGATTCTACATCAGAGGACAAAACTATTAAGGGCTGCACCCAGCCATCTTCATTAAGAGTCACAGGAGACTGGTGGCGCAAGGGGGTTAAGCTCAGTACTGTGAAGCTCTCCACAGCCACTGCTGCACAAGTTCGATCCCCGGCCGGGGAGCTTCCCACATGATGCTGCAGACCTCTCCTGGCTAGCCCGCTGCTCCCCTCAGCAGTGTACTTCAGTTAATCCACCTGTTTTGCTCCCCACTATCTCTGGTGAGTCCTCCTACCACCCCCACAACTCTGGCCTGCACCCCAGTTCTTGTATGCATGAATAAATAAATCTGTAAAAAAAAAAAAAAAAAGAGTCACAGGAGACAAGAGAGGAAGGGGGCTGGGTCCCAGGGAGTGGCTGACGAGGAAAGCTGGGCACAACAAAAGAAAATTCTAATGAGAATAAATGGAGTTGTTGGGGTCCTCCCAGGCTACTCCTCATAATAGGCCAGTTGGGGGACCCACTTGGATCATGTCAGAGTGAAAGACAGTCCTGATCAGGGAGGTGAAATGTTGGTGATGGAGTGAAATAAACAAATGCAAAGGGATATGTGCTGTTTGTGAGAGGGATTCAAGTAAAGATTGAAATAACATGCAACCAGATATCTCAAGGGAAGGAATTTATTTTTGAAAAGGAATGATGCTTGTTTATTTTTAATAAGTTAAAATTGAGGCTATGTTTTTACAGAAAAATTCTGTCATTGGACAAAAGATCTAAAAACTGTCCTCAGGTCAGACCCTCTCTCACCAGTTCTGGACCTGGCCACTGTCACCACAAATGTAAACAAAAGGGACTTTGATGCAGCAAAAGAAAAAAAATTATTTATTTTAACTGCAAGGGTAGAGAGGGAAGGGAGAAGGAGATGGTCCAGTTCTGACCAGTGGTGCCAGGTGTAGCTGCAGCTACAGGAACTGGCAGGGTGTGACAGGAGCCTGCAGATGCTAAAATTACTCATCCCCTTGTGGGCGAACGCCCAGACAGCTCAGCCCAAAGAAAGGCAAGTGAGAGCCTAAAGCTTGCAGCAAGTCGAAGGTACCTCTGGTGGGGAACCGCAAGAAAGGGCTTAGGTAGGTAGGTCCCAGAAAGCTGGGACAGAAGGAGAGAATGAAAATACAAGCAGACAATCCACAATGAGGTCAGGATAACAGTTGCCATTATATCTGCCAAGGAACAGCTTCACCACATATCTCTCTTCCATGTATCTCCTTCAATCTGTCTCCTCCGAATGTCTCCTTCCAGCAGTACCAGGGTACAAGTGAAAACCAAAAAATCAAGAGTGTGTCCTCACCTGCCTTCCATGTTACATAGGTCCACCTGACGACTCAGCTCCACCCCTAGATCCCAGTTGCTCCCCAACACAGGAAGTCTGGCTCATGTCATACTGGGACTTGTAATCCAAGGTGGCAGCATGTAAGTGGAGGCAGGGAAAATGGCACCTGTTTAATGCTCATCCCCTTGCATGGAAATTCGACTGTTACAATTCTTTCAATAAATAATGGTGCCTGTGGGGATCCCCAGCTGATGCAACAGGTTAAACGCAGCACTATGAAGCTATCCAGAGCCACTGCAGCACAAGTTTGATCCTCGGCCAAGGAGATTCCCACATAGCGCAGCAGACCTCTTCTGTCTTGCTCGCTGCTCCCCTCAGCAGTGTACGTCAGTTAGTCTCCCTGTTCTGCTCCCTACTCTGTCTCTGGTGAATCCTCTCACCCACCTACACCTCTGGCCTACACCCCATCTTGTATGCATAAATAAATAAATCTTTAAAAAAATATATTGGTGCCTGCCATGTGCCAGGCTCCACTTTGATTTTGGAGAAAATACTGTACTTTGTCTCTTTAGGATTTTTAGATTGAGAGTGCTTTTATTTTCTCTGTGTATCAGTAAAACTTTATATCTCACTGGGTAGAGATAAATTCTGTTCTTTCCATTTTTCCCCCCAAGTTTTCTGTACTGAATAAATCCTTCTTTTAAAAATCAGGGGAAAGTATATTATTTAATGTGCCAGCAAATCAGCCCATAGCTCTCTGGGTTCTTCAAGACTGGCAAATAATCAAACAAGCATCAGACATATCAGTAAGAGAAAAATAGCATAGAAGTTTAATAATAACCTGTGTAGCTTCTGTGCATGGGAG
Organism: Scalopus aquaticus; assembly: GCA_004024925.1. Classification (NCBI taxonomy): domain Eukaryota; kingdom Metazoa; phylum Chordata; class Mammalia; order Eulipotyphla; family Talpidae; genus Scalopus; species Scalopus aquaticus. The sequence goes on from PVIJ01000476.1 coordinate 189,206, forward strand.
AGACCTAGCATGACTGAGTAACTTGCCCGCACAGCTCTAGGTACCACCTCAACTAACTTAGCCAAGACAAGAGAAGTTGGGGGTAGAAAAGGTAAAATAAGGGCATTTTCGGGAAAACAAAGGAATACAGATTTAAGTTCTGCTTTCTCTAACAAAAAGGGGTAAGGCTATTCTGTTTTCCAAGGAGTTGCTCTTACTAAGATCACAGATAGATTTCAAAAACAACTTCTACCCAGCCTACAGAGCTCTTCCTATGAAATAAACCTGTGGCCAAAAACATTTTTGGGTGGCAGATTTTTGCTCTCCTATAAAAACAGGGCAAGACCCATTATAATTGGATCTGGTGGGGGGGAATGCTTAAGCTGACTCATGGTAGCCAGCCTCCCTCCATTCCTAGGATCCCCTTCACCCACGAAGGGCATCAGCCTGGGTACTTGGGAGAAGGCCAGGACTCAGGTCTCAACCAGTAGAGTCACCTGGATGGAGTCAGCAATTACTGCCTAAGGTTGGGCCAGATGGATGGCTCCACAACCCATACCATGGACTGTGGCTGGCGGTGTCAAAGTTCTTACCCAGCCTCAGAAAAATGAAACAAAGGACTATGTAGAAGCTTTTCATATGCTTTTTCTTGTAAAGGTCTTCTTTTATGAAGTAGTTGATATTTGGAAAGAGGAAAACACACACCTTATGAACACACCCTATGAACACCCGTGTGTGTGTGTGTGTTTATGTGTGTGTGTGTGTGTGTGTGTGTGTGTGTGTGTGTGAAATTTTACTGATTTATGAATTCTCTAAATCTGGGAACCCCTGGACTAGATGACCTGGAATGGCATGCCAATTCTGCAGAAACATTTGTGCTTCAAGGAAAGATACATTGTCTTGAGGAGAATCTGCAGACTTTTTCTGTGAAAGATGAGATAATAAACATATTAAACTTTGTAGATGGCAGGTACATAACTCTGTCTTTGTAGTGGGAAAGCAGCCATGGTCAAACAGGTAAAGGAAGGAGACAGAGTATGGCCATATACCAATAAAATTTTATACAAAAAACAGGTTGATGGCACTGGATTTGTCCCACAAGCAAGAGTTTATTCATTTTAATCAAAAATTAATTAAGATTTGTCATTAAACTGTGTTATCTGATCTTATAGGGGCATTTTACAACACTGTAAGTTTTAGATAACTAATGGGAATGCAAAGTAATTTTTGTCTATAATCTCAAAGTTTTGGAGGTTTATACTGGTTTCTTTTGAGGCCTCTGTCTTTGACTTTGAGATGACTGTCTTCTCCCTCTGTCTGTTCTTGGCCTTCCTCCTCTGAGTATCTGTGTCCTAATTTCATCTCCTTAAAGGTTACTGCTCATATTGGATTAGGACCACCATAACAGCTTCATTTTCACTTAATTACCTCTTTACATACTTTAACTCCAAACACAGTCACAGCGTTAGGTATCTGGGGGTTAGCACTTTAACCTTTAACATCTGACTCAGCAGGTACTACCTCTAAGTCACCTTTCTATGCTTTTGCTAATTCAGTCCTACATTCCTTTACTACACATAAATTTGAGCCTTTAAAAAAAATTTCTTTAACTAGTTGAACCTCCAGCTTCCTCATTAATCAGTCAAATAAAATCTTTCACGAATGTTCTTTCTTTCTTTCTATTTTTTTTTTTTTTTTTTAGATTATCTATTTACACAACCCGGAATGTAACCATACAATCAAGGAACCTGAAGCATGATTTTGAAATTTTGGTTCCATAGGCAAAAATTCTCAGCTAAAACCCTTTCTCTTTTTGTTTTCTTATGAAGCACATAGCAGAGTGAAGAGCCCCTAAGAGAAAGCTGGTGCTCAGGAGGGAGGGTGAGCTTGGAAATGAGCTCCTGATAGACAGCCCAGGAGTTTGGTTGAGGTGCGTGGAGCCAGCTGATTATTACATATTTTTAAACCAAGTCTCCTCGCCCTGTCTCTCCCCTCTGCATTACCTGTCATGTACATTCCTGCCAGGCCCACATGCATTGCAGGCAGCGGGAGAAGCAGTCAGAGAGGAACAGCAGGGACAAGAAAGCCAGAGTCAGCCAGAAGAACCAAGGAGAGCTTTAAAAGTTCACTGGTTAATAGTGTGCGAGTACTCCCAAGAAATCAGTGCAAATGGGCACACCAAAGTCACACCCAGAGGGAGGCACTACTTTAGTGTCACTATAATAACATCTCCCCTCTGAGGTTTGCCACTTAAAATGCAACCTGTCTGGTTAAATTGGAATTGCAGAAATAACAAATTTTTTATCTAGTATAAGTATGTCCCAAATGTTGCATGGGTCATGCTGGCACTAAAAGCTACCTGTTGCATTCTCAGGTTAATCTGTGGTGAAGATTAAAGAAAATACAGGAAAACACCCAGTACAGTACTTGACACAGTTAGAGCTCCTGAATCTGTCAGCTGTATCCTCCAAGACAGCCTCTTTGAATTTTCTTTGGCAAATCCACATGTGCTCTTTCTCCCCCAAGGAGTTGGACAGACAGTGTTGTCAGCATCATCACCACTATCAATATCAATTTTTTAAAAAGATTGTTTTGTTTATTTATGCATACAAGAACTGGGGTGCAGGACAGAGGTGTGGGGAGTGAATGGATTTCACCAGAGACAGAGTGGGGAGCAGAACAGGCAGATCTACTGAAATACACTGCTGAGAGGAGGAGCAGGCAAGACAGAAGAAGTCTTCTGTGCCATATGAGTCAGTTCCCTGGCTGGGGATTGAACTCATGCAGCAGTGGCTGCCGATAGCTTGATGGTGCTGAGACTTTAACCCCTGCACCACCAGGGAGTACCACTATCAATATCCATAAGAATCAATAAAACAATGTAATGAAGGCTTCCATTTGTTGAGCACCTACTATATGCCAAGCACCGATTTGTGTATTACTCCCAGTGCTCACAATCACCCTATGACGTAGTTATTATTATGTACATTTTATCAATGAAGAAAGAAAAGCTCCAGAGTTTAGTGGGCTGTCCAAGTACATAGTAAGTGCTGAGTAAACTCGGGTCTACCTGACAACTCTTGGCTATGAGTTGCTGATTTCCCAAGGTAGGGGCTGCTTTTGTCCCTTTTCCCTTCGGTGTCTCCTATGGGGCTCAGAGCAGAGTTAGTGGACCAAGCTCAAGATAGAAATAATTTGTGTGTGTGAACATACATGTATTATATATTATATATAAATATATGTGTGTGAACATACATTTATTATATATTATATATAAAGGTGTGTGTGTGTGTGTTTGTGTGTGTGTGTGTGTGTGTGTGTGTGTTAGACCTTAAATGATCTAGAAATACAGGGACTAAAGTGAGATGAGAAAGGCAGCACTTAGTCTCGGGGGCATGCAGACAGCATCAAAATTTGCACAAAACTAAAGCCAGTGCATCTTTCCATTTTGTACCAATGTAGGCCTACTTCTGGTCCTGTGGAGTAGGCACAACAGGTATAAGTTCTTAGAAAAAATCCTTTGGAAACTGTATTTTTTTATTTCTTGGCATCTACATTCATACAGTCAATAAATATTAATGGAGGCCTTACCATGTATGAGACCTTGGTGTAGGAGCTGGGACTCAGCCCCAGAAAGAATATGCCGGAGCTGACTGTCTCCCCCTTTGGATATTCTAATAGCCAATATGGATTGATAATTTTCCCTGCTTCTCTAATCCCCTTTTTCTGATGTCAAGCACCAAAAACCCAATACCCATGCGGTATTTAGGAACCAGAAATCAGTTCCCCTCTTCCTCTTCAAAAAAATTTCTTCCAGGTTTAGACTTTAAGAGTCTTGTTCTTCAAAAACTTGTGAAATTCAGACTTGCAAACTCCTTGCTACAGCTCCCTATAAGTGGAAAGTTACAGGCAGCAAAAAGACACTTCCGGGTTGGATCTTAGCTAACTTTGTTTAACAGATGCCAATGCAATGAAGAGGTTAAGGCTGCTCTTGTCATAACTGGTAACAAGGCAGACAATGGCGAAATAGCAGCTCAACCAAACAAGCATTTGGATGCCCTTGTGAGCTCCTAGTTTCCCAGGGAGGGGTGTGCCCTCAGGCCCTCTCCTCACCTTGGTTGTTTTCCAGGCAAGGCCCATAAAACAGCACAGCAGATACTTGGGGGCAAACCTTTGCCTAGACATGTGGAGTTCTCACTAGTGTTACTGTCAATGTCTTCATCAGCAATATTTCCTGTCATAGTTCAGCGTTAAATCAATTGCAAGTCATATAGGTCCGATAGGCAATTGTGGATCTGCTGGTCACCTTGCCTCTCCCTCCCATAGTACAATCGTAAGAATCTGCTTACTCGCTGTGCCCTACCCATGTATGCAGGGAGGCAGAAAGGACAAAAAATAAATCTGTCCATTTGGTTTTGCAATAGAAATTTAAGAAGATTGAAACCAATAGCTGTTATCTAGGTTCTCTGAATATTTAAATGACTTGTCCTTGAAACAGAACCCGGTTGATGAGTGGTGACTTTGCCAAGGACCAGAGGAGTCTGTCCCAGGCTTTGGTTCTGTTTGCACAGTGTGGGCAAGACTGTATCGGAAAAAAGCAACCGAAGAGTTCAAGCTGTTGCCTATGGGAGACAGCAGGCAGAAAAGCTGAGAGATGCCAGGAAAGCTGGGTGCAAGTGCCACATCCCTTGGCCCCCCCACCTCTGTTTGAGAGCCAGGGGCTAGCACCAGGCCGGAACAAAAGGGAAAAGAATGCACAGAGAGGAAACACTATGTAATCCTGCTACAGAAGTGTTACACACTATCCTGAGAACTTGGAATGTTTCTCCACAGAAACATTCATAACTAATAGGGGGTGTGACCTGATAACAGCACTTCCTGTCAGAGGGATCTGCCTTCTCCTCTGAGCACTGATTCAAAAGCAAAAAATACAAAATGCACAGAGCTAGATCCAAGTGTCCTCCGCGGGGGCCTGAGAAAGACTTCCTTCTGAGGGCATTTCTGTCCTCCAGGTTCAAACGCCACCTCCAAGCACCTGCCACAAACCTAACCCACAGACTAAAAGCCACAATTATGAGCTGCTGGATGTCATAGAGAAGAATCTGGAATTCCTTACTGCCCTCTAAATTCTCCTTTTTGAAAATGTTGTTTTGGGTTTTTCTAAGAGGACAAATCCACTTCTATTTATTGGCTTTTCAATGAGTTTAAATCCTTAAGGGGAACAACATCACATAGATTCTGTGTCCCATGGCCTTAGCTGGAAGGTTGCTTCAGATTTGGGGCAAATTGTGCCACTGTATCCACGGGGACATTTCCTTTCCCCAGATTACTCTAGTGTTATTCGGTTTGCCACCAGGAGTCATTGTGGTGTTCTTTGCTTACACATAAGCATACCTCTTGCCTAGGTAGAATTCATTTTCACCTCGAGCAAAAACACCTTCAATTTTAAGAAGAGTTGTATGCTCCCTCCCCAAGAGGGCTCCTGAGACCCCTCTTATAGCCAGCAAAAATGGCCTTGGCCCACACCCTTTCAGCCATGTTTTAGAAGTCCTGATCCCAACTGACCTCCACAGGGCCCAAGATGGTAGAAAGCGACCCTTTTAAAATTTTTAAGTTTGGAGGATCAGGTATTGGGGTGTGTGGCTGGCTAAATAATAACTCCCAAACATATCATGTTCTATAAATGGTTATTCTATATATCAAAAGGGACCCTGCAGATGTGATTAATTCAAAAATCTTCAGTGGGGAGATAGTCCTGCTTAATAATCGCAACCGCCCTAGGAGAGATGCAGGCAGGGTCAGTCCGGCAGAAGATTGTGTGTTTCAGGGGAGCCGAAGCCATCAAAGGAGGTATGCACACTGGAAATGGAAGAAGGGGCCACAGTTCAAGGTCTAGAGTAAGACACTAAGAACTGAAAAAAGCAAGGAAATGGATTCTCCCTAGAGATTGAAGGAACCAACCCAGTCAACATCTCGACTTTTAACGCAATAAAACCACCGATTTCTGGTCTCTAAGGCAGTAAGAGAATAAATTTGTTTTGTCTTAAATTGAGGTGTGGTCATCTGTTCCAGTAGCCATAGAAAAACTAATAGAAGGGTGTGTGTGTGTGTGTGTGTGTTTTGTGTAGAAGAACTGGGGTGTAGGCCAGAGGTGTGTGGGGCGGGGGTAAAAGGACTTGGATTAATCATGATTCATGCCCAAAGCAAGAAAATGGGCTTCCCTGAGCAATATTTGGCATTTGTGTGGAAGGAGAGGACACTCTTGGGTAGGATGCCAAACAACCTTTTTCTGCACCCTTTATGTTTTTCCTCTCAAAAAGCTTAAAACTAGAAAGCCTGGGGCAGGGTAGAGTCAGAGAACAGGAAGATTATTTATTTATTGGTGAAAGTCACAGTTATTCCTTTTCAGAATAATAGACCCCTGTGTTTTCCTGACTCTCCTAACGACTCAGCAAATTCTTAAATTCCATGGACAGAAAAATATATTGAGAGCCTCCCAGGTGGCCTAGGGTTTAGGTCTCAGTACTTAGAATTTGACTGTCATATTCGTGTTGAGCACATACAAATTGATAGGCTACCACCTGAGTTCAATCCCTGGCCAGGGACCTAATCCACAATAAGGCGCAGCAGACCTCTCCTGCCTCACCTACTACTCCCCTCAGCAGTGTATTTCAGTAGATCTACCTGTTCTGCTCCCCACTCTATCTCTGGTGAATCCTCTCACCCCTCACACCTCTGGCCTACGCCCCAGTTCTTGTATGCATAAATTAATAAAATAAATCTTTTTAAAAATCTGAGTAGTCATCACAGGAAAAATTATTGTTTGGTTTTTTTAACTTTCTTACCCTAATTTAGAATTTAGTGTGATTGGATTAACTGTCACACACATACACACACACACACACACACACACACACACACACACACATATAGTTGAGACAGTACCTGGTACCTAATAAGTGCTGTATATAAATTACAATGACCAACAAATTTTTATGAAAGTCATGTTACTGAAATAAAATTAGTCATTTCCTATCAATTTGTATGTGCTCAACACCAATATGACAGTCAAATTCTAATTTTGGCTCTAGATTTTTTTGTAATCTGCAATAAATTGATGTTTACATCACGAAATGCATGCCAATAGTAATAGGCCTACGGTTAATACCTGTAAAAAATCAAGTCATAGACTACTACTTAGATTTCTTCGCTTGTCTCTTGTATAGTTGTTCAGGAATAGAATAGATGGAAGATGGTTTCCATTGTGCAAAAGCACAGCCTTAAGACTTAGTTTTGAAGAGTCTCCATTCTTGTGGGTCATGAGTGATTTCTAAGGCATTCATGAGGCCCTCAATATCAGAACAGAATACCATAGTACTTTCCTTTCTGAAGAAAGGCTCCAACTGCTGGTGGAGTTTTCAATATCAAGTAAGTAATTGTGACATCTTCTTCTAGAAGATTCTATTGTTGGAGTCTTGATCCTAGCAATACTACCTTGTTCTTGGATAAGTCCAAATCACACACTAGGTCATTTAGTTCTTCCTGTGTTAGTCTGTGTGGGGTTGATGATGAACCACAGTGAAAATCTGGATCACCCCATACTGATGGAACAGGAGAAGAACAGGGGGGCTCACCCTTGTCCTCATCAGATGAATCAAGAGACTATTCGGCTGGAGGTTCTGGAATAGGAAGTCCCTCACCATGTGGAACTGTTCTCAATGCAGATGGAATGTTTGGGTAGACTGTACTCAACTTCTTTTGCTTCGTTATTCCACTGGAAAGAGGAGGAACCAAGCAGAATTAACAGTCTTTTATGTGGTTGCTTGGCTCTCTCCACACCATGGGGACTGCAAACGGCATTGATGGTCTTTTGCCATTTAACCACTGTGAAAGCTGTGAAAGCTGTACATGTAGCACAGCATATATGCGGGGCCCAAGGTTTGTGTTGGTCACCAACCTTGCATCCCAAGTCAAGATGATAAGCCTTCTTCACTTGAGAAGTGAGACTTTTCTTCTGGTTGGCAAATGTCACTTCCCCACAAATAGAGCAGAAATTGTTCACGCTATTAACGCACTTTCGAGGCATTACTGTTCTGTATTGTGTCTAAATGGATAAAATAATAACAGTTCTGTGGAACAGTAGCTTGAAGTGTCTTGCACAAAGTCTGAAATATTTTCAATGCTCAACCTTTCTGACAGGGCTTTCTATAGTGCACTGCTGACGCCAGCTTACTTCAGCAGCCACCTGGCAGTAGTATTGCATTGCATCAGAAAATGATGCAATCAACTCTGGATGATGTGTGCATGATGGTATTATGCAATGCAATGCAATATTACATCATTCTAGGCTGATTTAGGATGTTGTTGCAGTCCTACTGGATAAATGTACATGGTGAAACATAAATTGAATTATATGAAATATCTTCAAAACAAGAGCTAATAAAAAATTTTCAGGGTTATATTCATGTTCAGCACACCAAGATACTACAGATAAGGGCCTCTTAAAGTCAGTAACAATCTCAATGTTGACCAGCGATCAGTGCTATTATTGTTAGGACCCCTACGTATCTCAGTGTCGCCTTGGCTCTCTGCCCCCTGGTCATAGGGTTGTGACTTGACCCAAGGCTTCTCAAAGAGAAACCTCTTGGTTTTATGGTGAGGAGCTGTGAGCTACCATGCCTGTGCCTCAGGTACGAGGCAAGGAGGAGTAGGCCTGAGGTTATAGGCAGTCACCTTGACTTCTGTCTGTTCTCCAGTGGGGTCAAAAGAGTCAATTGTTAACCACATTCACTTGCTAGAATGTTTCTGTCGGTTACACCAGGACCTAATCTTGGCTGGGATGTTTGTCTGATGAAGACCCAACCTAGGTCTGTGCAGAATTGCTCTTATATCTTATATGAATAAAAATGCAATGCTTTGGACCTTTGTGAGTCTTGAACTAATTTCTTTATATTTGTCCAGCAGTTGGGTAAAGTGAACATTAACTCCTCTTATAATTAGTCGTGAAAAACAATTTAAAGTAGTGTTTTTTTTCCTATTAATGGTAATACAAGGTGAAGCAAGATCGATCCTGAGTTAATAATTGCTGAAATTGATGGTACATGGCAGGGTAGGGCACCTATGGCCTTTTTTTGTCCTATTTTTATTTATGTTTTAATTTTTCTGGAACAAAAGGTCCAGAAAAAGAGCACAATATGTTCATTGTATAAAACTAGTAAAACAAACTAAATACAAAAATGGAAATTCTAATCACTATCTTTAAATAAGCACTGTTTGTATTTCGGTGGATGTATTTAGTAGTTTTGATACCAGGCAAAAGGGGACTTCAAAATTGGCCAAAGGCAGTGCCCAAATTGCTTACCAGTCACTATCTTGGTTCTGCACCCGTGCCCACAATTGGAAGACTACTCAGGCTTAGGGAACAATAACAATGAGATGTATTTAACAAACAGGAAAAAGCAAAGAATTACTGAAGTCGACATACAGCCGTTTACCTTACTTAAAGCAATGTCCAGTCCTTTTAAGGCCCAAAAAAGTAACAAAGGTGGCGTCTTCCTGCCACTGTTGACATGGAGCTCTTCTTCCAAACAATAGGCCACATTTCCAAAATGGCATCTTCCTTCTTCTGCAGATGTGTAACAATCAGACTGTAAGCCAGGTTCCAACTCACAAGGATGACACAGAACACAACTGGAGATGCTCCCGGAACTGCCATGATGCCCCAGCACAGCACCAGGCCAACAACACTATAATCAGCAACTACAGTGGCCAGACGGCACAACAGACTGAACTCGCACATTTTAGGAAGGTGCCTGCTTCAGGTCTCTGCCTTCTTCCTTCAGCTGCAGTAAAGACCAAACTGTGAGCAGTTTCTGTCACTCGGCTACCTGCAAAGCCTCCAAAGTCGCTGGCCCCAAAGTCACTGAAGATTCCAAAAATGCTCAATCCAAAACTCTATATCCCGGCAGCTCAAAACTTCTGGCATCTGATTTTGAAGCTCTAAATCTTGGCAGCTACATTTTCTGCTGCTGATTCCTCTATTCCTACATCATGGCAACTGATTCCTCTATTGTGACTGCTTCTTCTTTTCCTACATCATGGCAACTGATTCTTTTATTCCTTTAGCATGGCGACTGCCTCTTCCATTCCTACATGATGGCGACTGCCTCTTCTATTCCTTCAGCATGGCACCTCATTCTTCTTTTCCTACATCATGTCAACTGCTTCCTCTAGTCCTTCAACATGGAGACTGCTTCTTCTTTTCCTACATCATGGCGACTGAATTCCCCTTCTCCTTCAGTCCCTTCTATTTCTCATCAGAATCTCCACTCCAAACTGCATAACAGCATTTTCCCCTGGTGCTATTCATTCTCATCAGCAAACCCCCTCCAGGGGGCACCACATTTTCCGGACTTTGGACTCAGCATGGTTATAGTTTGATCATATATTTGCTGGAGCTGGTGTGTGTGTGTGTGTGTGTGTGTGTGTGTGTGTGTGTGTGTAATTTGATGATCTGTTTTCATTTAATAATATATTACAGACATCTTGCCATGTTAAAATAATTTCTTGTTAATCATTTTTTCACAACTGCGTTTCCTATCATAGATGTGTCATAATAAACTAATCTTCTGTTTTATCATTTTTTCTGTTACAAATAATCCCATAATGAATATCCTTGTAGCTAGTTATCTTGTAACATCCTTAATTATTATTTATCATTGTCCTAGCACAAACTCCTAGAAGTGGAATTTCACAGTATAAATAATTTTAAGGCTTTTTGATAATATTTCCAGATTGCCATCCAGAATGTTGTAGCAGGTCAACTACAAAGAGCCATGATAAGATAATAGAAGACAAACAGCACCGGGGTTGAGAGCTGGCTGCCACCCAAAACTGACTGTCAGCTATGAAGGACAGGTCCTACTTGTATGCCTCTTATTTCCATTAGGGAAATAGAAAGAAGAATGTAATTCTAGACTTTTAAATTCAGCTTAGACCTTATCTGATCCTAGAATGTTCAGCCTTAAGATAGCACCACTAGTTAAAAACTTTCTGGAATTTCTGTTGCAAAAGAGCTATTGTGATACCATAGTCCTAATAATGACAAAAGCTCACATCTATGCAGGCTCACTCCATGCTTTCCTCAAATCTATCCTTCAATCCCCTCCAACCCCAAGGTTTTGGTACCATTATATGCTCATTCTATATTCAAGTTGAAGGGTTACTAAGTGCAATAACTAGAGCAAGGGCATGCAACAAATACTTCGAAGATCTCAGGTTCAAATCCAGGCAAACCATGTCTAAAACCCAAATTCAACCATAGATTATTAGCACGTTCCTTATTTTAAATTGTGCAAGGGAAATTTAATCTATAAATTCCTTTCAGGTCAGATCCGTTCCTGCCCAGTTTTCCAGGAGCATTTACGTGACTGGAATCTTGTCCCTGCTACTCTGTGCCACCACCCATCCCCAAGGCTATCACTGCTCGCCTCCCCTAAAGGGAGAATTTTTATCTAGCTTCAAGTTTTTTAACTTGTTTTCTGATTGATGATAGAAATGACCTCTTGAAGTTATTCTTCTCTGGGTATAGCCTGAAGAGAGAAATTCTTCCTTAATCTGTTCAGATTTGGAAATACAAACTTTTAGCTCTTCAGTAGCACTGGAAATAACAGACACCCACCAATTGTATATTGTGAATGGTTATTAATTGACAGTTCTTCCTGGGGTGTTCCTGTCAGAAGAATACTGGCTGTACCTGAACTATTATTTGCTTAAAACAATGAAAATGCTCACAATAATGATGAGGAAAAAAACTGCTGGGTTGGAAATAATGTAATCATGCAAATAATCCCTAGATTTCTTTGTAACAAACCAAGGTAGAATTTTAAACTCTCTCTCCAACTTGAGTCTTCGAAGATGAGAAAACATAATGAACTGTGTCACCAGGCAGGGACAATGCCCTCACAGGAAGGGAAGGCAGACAAGGGACCCACTTAAAATAAAAGTCCCTTCATTTCAACTTTTTTCCCAGCCCTAACCTACACTTAGAATTCTGAAAGAGAATGTGGTCATTAAAAAAACAAGACAGTCACCAGCAGATTACAATCTCATAATAATACAATTTTTCTGCCAGAAAGGAGAACCCCACCTCATGAATCATCCAACCACTATTCTTTGTTAGGCTTTTTCTCAGCTCGTTTCCTTAGTTCTATCAATTGCCAAACTTTTTTCCTGCTTGAGGTAAAAAAAAAAATTTTTTTTCATTTCAACTTAATCCCCCCATCTCTGGTGCCAGCAGCACACCCAATTTGAGGTAGAGTATATCTTGAACATCTATAACCAAAAAAGAGGATGTGGTTCACAGGTGCTGTGATATCGCTGGGAACAGAGAGCTGCACACCCTTGACTTTCTCTCCTAGTCTCATGATTCACTTGCCACAGGGTAGTTGCTAAATTCCCCACTTCTGGTTGAAGCGAAAAAGGCAAGTTAAGAAAAGATGTTAACAAAGCCAGATACACTTGTCCAGCCCATGCAGAAAACAGCATGAAGGTTTCTCAAACTATTAAAACAGATTTATGGTATAAACTAGCAATTCCACTCCTAAATATCTACCTAAAGAATGCAAAAGCACTAAGGCAAAGCAATACATGCACTCTTATGTTCATTGCAGCACTATTTACAATAGCCACGATATGGAAACAACCTAAGTGCCTAAGGACAGAGGAATGGATTCAGATGAGGTGGCATACATACACACACACACACACACACATACACACACACACACACACACACACACACAATGGAATACTAAAGGATCAAGAGGTGAACTTTGCCAGTTGTGACAACAGGGACAGAGCTGAAGGGAATTATGCTAAGTGAAATAAGTCAAAAGAAGAAAGACAGGTACCAAATTGTTTCACTTATATGTGGAATATAAAGAAACAAAACATGAACTGATAAAACTGAACTGAAATACACCCTAGAGCTGAGACTACAAGAGGGGAGGTTGGGGGATGGAAAATTAGTAGGAGGAGACCCACTGGACTGTGCTGGAGGATTATGGGTGCCCTCGTGGTGGGTGCAATAATATACATCTACTAGGTGCGAACTTAAACCTCTCTGAATTATATACAGTGTAATAAACCAATGTTACTCCATACAAAGTGATACAATTTAGAAAAGAAAAAAGAAAGCAGTACAGCATCTTGCTCAGGACCATGGCATGGCAGAAGGGACGAGTCTCATGACTTCCGCCTGTCAGGAAGCTCCTTAGCCACTGAGATCAGAAGTGGCATAATAAAGAAAGCCCACTTGGGCACAGCCCTAAAGGCCAGCCCTTTTGGAAATACTTCCCACGCAAAGGGAATTGTGCTGAAAAAAGTAAAGTCGAAGCCAAACAGCCAAATTGTACCATCAGGAAATGTGTCAGAGTCCAGCTGATAGAGAACAGCAGGGAAAAAATCAGTTTTCGTGCCCAGTGATGGTTGTTTGAATTTTATTGTGGAAAATGATGACGTTCTAGTTGCTGGAGTTGGTCGCTAAAATCATGCTGGGTCTTTCTTTTTACCTTATGCAAAAGAATGACGAAAAGACTAAAATCGTAAGTTTTCATGGTGCAAACACAATAGTCATAAATTTCCACATGCAGGAAAGAATTAAAAGGCAGAATTGAGAATATCCCACAAACACCAACAAAATTGTCTTCCCCTACCTTTGTATTCTGGTAGTGTATTCTGGAAGCTCTAAATGGTTATCAATAATGAAATAAAGAAACATTATTTCTGTCGATGTGTACCATGCCAGCCGTCAGCATCCTGTGATTAATTTGCCTATTGAGTCTTCTCTCGGGTGAGACCACAGCCCTCAAACTCTGACTGATTCACAGGTCTCCTCTCTCTTCACTCTTTTCTTTCAATCTTCACCGTCACCATCATCACAGGACTTCGTTTTCTCTCTCCCCAGTGGTTTCATTAGCACTGCCATTTCAATACATTTTTTAAAGTCTCAAAATTTTGAACAAGTAAATAAACATTCAAAACACCTCTCAGAGGTATTGGTGACCCTATCCTGTATTCTACAAGGTGCATTGAATTCAAAGTAGATGATAAAAAATAAATAGTCTTCTCTTAGATGTGGTCACTGTCATTGGTAAATTAACCAGGCTAATATATAGTAGAGGGATATGGATAAACATATGGACTAGAATCAAACCTGCCTGGGTTCAAATTCCATCTCTGATGAGCTGTGTGACCTGGACCATGTTACCTAAGGTCTTCCTAACTGTAAAATGGAGGTGATTGAAGTAGCATATCTCACAGGATTATTGTAATGATTAGCAATGCTTTTATAATTAAATATTAATTTAATGGTAAGATATCATACAAATGTAACCATGTATGAAGCACAGAGGAAGTATTAGCTATTAATATTTTTAGAGGATCACAAAATGCCAGAGGAATGTGAAGGATTTCATTAATGAAGTTCAGTCCTTTGTTCATGGAGCTTTCCCAGAAGACAGATTCATCCTTGCCCCTGTAATTGTGTGACCAAGGGGTACCCAGGGACTCCAAACTGTTAAGGAGAAAAAGCCCATTTGCCTGCTCTAAGAGGATTTGGCCATCCACACACACAAAGGCAGAGAAAGCATACTCTTGGTGTGCTCAAAGATCTTTAATTGGTGAGCATAGAAAGGGGGAGAGAGAGAAGGATTTCAAACAAAAGAGTCCCAAACTCCAAAAATTATCCATATCCTCATGGGAAAACACTGAGTTCAAACAGGCTCCGGCCCAAGTGGGGCAACTGAGGGCCCAGTGCTTGCCACAAGTTTAAGACAACGCCTCTCGGGGAAATACAGAAAGTGTCTAGGCAGGTCCCAGAAAGCTGGGATAGGAAGAAAGACCTAAAACTCAGAACGTACTGTATAATCAAAATAATGACTGTCGTCACTTCTGTCAAAAGCTAACGCCACCAGGACCAAGGACCAGGAGCAGTCCCCCCAGGTGTCTCTCATCCATGTGTGTCTCTACCCCATATGTTTCTCCTTCCTCCTACCCAGTGGCCCCCCCATTCAAGAAATGTGGTTCACGGCCTGCTGGGAGTTGTAGTCCAAGGTGGCTGTGTATAAGAGGGACGGGAAAACGGTGGCCATTCCTGGGGCCACTGCATTGTCACACTCCTCCCCTTTCACAGGACTGCATTCTGTAGCACCTCCTTAAAATCCTATTTGCTGCCAGCAGATCTTAAACATTCTAGAGTTTGTGTTAACAATTTCATACCATTAACATATATTAACATATAACACATATATTTGTTATAAAATATAATATATATGATATTTTATATGTACATACACATTTACATATATAATATGCTCTAGGTTAAATTGGATGCGCTATTTTTTTCTTTTCTTTTAATTAAGGTAACATAGGTTTAAAACATGTGCTAAGTATTCTCCTGTTTTCATATTTGCAGGAATTTCCCTTTATTCTCATGTGTCCTAAGTTTGAAAGTGGTCTCTATAGGGCAAAAACTAAAGTCCTAAGTTTTAAATTTTCCCTGTGGTACACACACACACACACACACACACACACACACACACACACACACACACACTCTTACAACTGTAAAATGTTGAATAATTTATAAAGAACTTTCAAATTTACTCTCTTTCCATCCTTAGAATAACACTTTCAAATAAGTGGGGAAGTTATTCTTGCCTTCATTCCATGCATGTGAAACTTGACTCAGAGAAGTTCAATGACTTTATTGTTTGCCCACAATTTCTCTGTGATTCCATGAATTTGGGCAGGTCCATGCTCTTTTACCCAGCATACTTCTTCTCTTCTGCAAGGATCAGCTCTAACATCACATCTCTGTGACATACCTTCCCACACAGGCAATGGAACAGTTTCCGCCCCTAGAACCCACAATCTACCTCTATTGTACCGATGTTGGGGAAGTGCCCTGGGTCCTGGAGAGAACCCTGTGGGTCCCAGCTTTGACTCTTTAGTCCTCTCCTTGCCTGCTGGGTGACCTTGGGCAAGTCCCAACCCGACACAGGCTCAGTGTTTTCCTGAGGACACTATTTCTACCATTTATTATCTACATGTGTCAAGCACTTCACAAATTAGCTCATTTGTTCCTCCCCAGAGCACTAGAAGGGGGTATTTTTCTGCTTGGTTTTATAGATTTCTCAGGCTTGGACAAGTTTTTACTTCAGGCCATTTGATTCTAACTAATTTCTTTCTTTCTTTCTTTTTTAATGTTAACTTCATTTTTTATTTAAGTGCAAACCTTATTTAACAGTGGCAGGGAAAGTTGAACAGGCACAAATATTAAAAGAATAAATAGAGGAAATTTTGTCTTAAACATTTCACAATAAACTACTTGGAGTTACATTTAACTGAGTTCTCTTACGGTGAAGAATACAAATCATGCACAGCCACGGATGAACAATTTGTACATTTTTCAAGTATTCACTGAATACTAATTTATTTACAGATAAACATTAAACCTGGAAAAGACTTCATTGACAATTCCCAGGTATACTCATTGTGGCTGGTCTTTTGGAAGAAGCCACCTAAAAAAACACATAGCTCTGGCTCAAGAATTGTGTATGAACCCAGTTCCAAGTCTGTTGGACACCAAGTGTCCTTTACTCTTCAGACATCAGATGGGTTTGGGGGACGTGTTTGTAAAGTTCTCTAGTAACATGGTATGTCAGTACTCATCATGCTTGTTGTAGTACTTGGTGAATAGATCTGCTTGTGACCCATCCTGCCATACAGTGGCGGGGGGAAAAGTGACTCAGGAGCAAAGAGTGGACAGAGTAGGCACATCAGGGCCAAGGTTATCTCTCTATCATGACCAATCACCAATTTCTCTTTAATAGATTATCCTTCACCTTTTAAAATACATTGATTATTTTGTGATTCTTGCTGCCCTGAGTCTTTGAGAGGGTTAAATAGACTAATACGTAAATAGATTTGTGACTTTTAGTTGGGTTGGTCTCCCTCTTTCTCTGCCCTATCACACATCCTTGATGGTTCTCCACCAGAATGGCCTTAACAAGTTGCAGACTCAGAGGGGTCCTCAATAATCATCATAGGTGTAGAGCGTTTGAGTCAACAAGTGACTTACTCTGAAAATACTGACCCTTAATCTTTCTAAAAAAAATACTACCAAAACCCAAAATCTATCTGAATGAAATTGAAAATTGAGTTGATTTTACTCTGTGATTCGTGAATAAGGCAGCGCCTATTAGGGAAAAGAAAAGCATTAGAAAGGAGTTGCGCAAAATGGGATCGCTTATAGTCAGAAAAAGAGTAAGACAAGGTTATTAGCAACAGACAAACTACATTATTTCAGCAAACTCACTTTCTCTTAAGGGAAGACAGGTTACTCTTAAGCAGATTACCTCAACAATATCCTTTCTTCTCTCTTACTCACTACACACCAACTCTATTAAAAATCTATCACTCTAGCAGTCTACTTCCTTTGCTTTTGGGTATGCTGATGGTCAGATACATTTTACACCAAGGATTTCCATACTGATTGTTTTAAAATTACACTTCAGGTGAATTAGTTTAGGTGAGAGTGCAGTTAAGCTAGGTATTAAGCCTCGGTGGGACTTGGCATAAATGACTATATTTATGTCATAATTTTTAAACTGTGAAAAACAATATGTACAGCTTAAACCTTAATTATCATAAAGTAAAAACTCATGTAACTATCTCCCAGGTCAAACTATAACAACTCCAAAAGTCCCCTCATGCCCATTCCTAATTATGACCCCCATTCTCTCTTCTACTAAAAATATCTACTATCCTAACTTTTATGCAAATATTTTTTCACTTTGCTAATAGTCTAGTACCCAAAAGGCATCCCTAAACATTGCAGTTACATCTTGGCTATTATTGAACTATATATAAATGGGGTCATACATAGGAACTATACATAGGAACTATATAAATGGAGTTATGCATAGGTATTTTCCTGTATCAGGCTTCTTTCACCCATTACATTTATGAGAGTCACCTATGTATTGTGTGAATATAATTTGTTTTTCTTCTTTGTTATATAATATTCCATTACTTGAATAAACCATGATTTATATATTCCGCTGTGAGTAAGTATGGGCCTTCTTCCAGTCTGAGGCTATATTGAGAAATAAGTATTTTGAAAAGTCCCACTGTATTAAGACTGGTGTTGTTTTTTACTAATCCACAGGTTTTTTTCTATCTATTCCCAAAAATGATACTTTCTCCCCAATATACATTCCCTTAGCCCTACAATTTAATCTGCTATATTGCTTGAAAATTTCAAAACATTACAGTATAAGCTGGGAACTAAAAGTCATTGAAAAAACAGGAGGTCATAAACTTTCCAGAGGCCACCCTTCCTTTCTGCTTCAGATTTGACTTCTGATAACAATAACAACAACAACAAAAATACTTAAAAACATGAAAAGAATTCCTATTCATTTCCTCCAGGACTTGGGGGGAAATAAGGGAGAAAGTGATGAGTTTGTTGGTAATGCTGGTAAGGCCGTATCCAGGTTCCCATAAAAATCATGAGGGGGGAAAGTCCACTTCTATACAAGAAGAGGTGTAGGGAGAAGTCACTGGCAGCACCCACACTGTATGGGCTTCTGTTTCCAGGCAGGGTTTGATGCACAGTTTCCGAATAGTTTGCAGAGGGAGAGTAAGGCCAGCAGCAAAGGGGCTCATTCCAGCTGCAGGTCAAGCAAGAGGCTGGTTCACCAGGTAATCAGCTTTTTCCATCAACCTGACTTAAAGAAAACGGGTGTAGGTGAGTTGGAGGATGGGTATCCTCTCCTGTTTATGCCAAAATGTGTCTAAGTGAATGTCACCACAGAGGAGAGGGTGTATCTGATCTAATGGGCTTTATCACTCGGGAGGTAAAATATGGAGGACTTGAAGTTGTTGACTGATGATAAGACTTGAGTAGAATAATACTTCCCTACACAACCTGAATCAGTCCATAAATCTCCCTCCTCAACGTAAAGTTTCCTGGGTCATCTGGCAGATTAACCATCCAGCTTCTTTGGTTTATTTTGGATTTCCATTATTGAACTTAAAATTTTTCAACAGTACGCTGCTGGCAGAAACATAATTGGTACCATTTTTCTCGAGAACTGTTTGATAATAAGACTCAGGAGCATGGAAAAATGTGATTTACCATTGACCCAGCAATTCTGTGTCTAGTAAACCATCCTAAGGAAGTAGTCAGATAATAAGACACAAGAATATTCATCACAGTATTGTTTATAATAAGGGAAAACTGGAGGCAACCCAGTTAAACACTGAAATCTCTATGCATTCATATAGGAATGTTATCAGAGTGTTAAATAGCACAGAATGATAATAACTCATATTACAAAATGATAGTGTTGCAGATATATCTTCATGAAGCAAAGGCATCATTTTCTCCCCCACTTACATGCAGTTGCCTTGGATTATAAGTCCCAGTGTGCCATGAACCAGACTTCCTGAGCAGCAGAACTACTGGGAACTAAGGCTAGAGCTGACTTGCCAGGTGGACCTATCTAACACAGAAGGCAGGTGGGCCCTTTCCCTCCTGTTTTATTTTGTTGTTGTTGTTATTGTTTTTTACTTTCATCTGCAGCCTAGACTGCTGAAAGGAGATACTTGAAGGAGACACACAGAAGAGAAAGATGTAGAGATACTTGGTAGAGAGACTTAGAAAAGAGACTTGTAGGGATGCTACTTTTGATATTTGGCAGAGACAGTGACAGCTATTATCTTGGCTTCATATTGAATTATGTAGTATGTTTTGAATTTTGAGTCTCTCCTTCTGTCCCAACTCTCTGGAAACTGCCTAACCCCTTTCTTGTTGCTCCTTTCCAGACCTCTGGCCTCAATTTTCAGGCCTCAGTGACCCCACTTCAGACAAAACTTGTTTGACTAAGGCATTTGCTCATGAGGGTGTGGGTAATTCTCAGAATTTTAGGAATATCCTTTCTTCTCTCTCACTCAGTACACACCAACTCTATTAAAAATCTATCACTCTAGCAGACTACTTCCTTTGCCTTTGGGTATGCTGATGGTCATATCCCTTTTAGAGTGTGCTCCCCTTAAGAATCTGGGGGTCCTTGGGTTCTGCCTTGGTTGTGCATTAACAATAGTTAATAGCATCACCCCAAAGGGAGAAAAAGACACAGAGCATATATATCATCACAGAAATATAATTATGGATTCATGTGAACTTACAGAATCAGTGTGCACTACATATAACATGTTTAAATCTTTACATTTAAAAAATATATATTATGTTATTTCTTAAAGGAAATACCAAAGAAATGGAATAATTAACATCATTAAAATAGTCACATTACCCAAAGCAATTTACAGATTCAGTGCAATACTTTCAAAATACAAATGACCTTTTTAAATAATATATAGAATAACTATCAAATTTGTATGGAAACACAAAAGGCCCTGAATAGCTAAAGCAATCCTCAGAGGAAATGATGAAATAGAGGTACCAGATTTCCTGACTTCAAAATATATTACACAGCAACAGTAATCAAAACAGTATAGTACTGGCACAAAAACAGAAACTCAGACCAATGGAATAGAATAGAAAGTCAAGAAATAAACCTACACAAATATGGACAAAAATTTTTGACAAAGGACCTAATGTCATACAATGGAGAAAAGACAGCTTCTTTAATAAATGGTGCTGGGAAACATGGATAACCACTTGCCAAAAAGAAAGAAACAAGATCCATACTTAACTCCATACACAAAAATTAATTCAAAATAGAATAAATATCTGGATATAATAATTGAAACCATAAAGTACTTAAAAAAAAAGTAGGGGGCATACTACAAGATATTTACCACAAAGATTGTATTTGGGAGCTCAAATCCATGGGCAAGGGAAATGGGACTATATTATATCAGACTAAAAAGTTATGTACCTGAAAAGAAACCATCACGAAAACAAAAATACAAACCATAGAATGGGAAAAACATTTGCACATCACACATCTGACAAGGAGATAATCTCCAAAATTTCCAAAGTTCTTATACAATCCAAAAAACAAAAAAGAACAAAAACAAAAAACCCACACAACAAATGGTCAAAGGACCCAAATAGGCACTTATCTAAAAAAGACATTCTGCTGGCCAATAGAAAAATGAAAAATCGTCAATGTCACAAATTAGGGAAACACAAATTAAAGCCACATTAGGATATCACCTAACCTCTGTGAAGATGACCCATATAAAAAAAGAATGTAATCAACAAATGAAATTGTGCTTAAAAAATAACTCTCATCTATTGTTGATGGGAATACAAGTTGATGCAGTCCCTGTAGATGGAGATTTCTTAAGAAAATAAAAATGGGGCCTCCCCGGTGGCACAGCGGTTAAGCGCTGCGCTGTGGAGCTGTCAGCAGCGGTGACGCAAGTTCGACGCCTGGCCGGGGAGAATCCCACATGGCGCAGCAGACCTCTCCTGCCTCGCCCGCTGCTCCCCTCAGCAGTGTATTTCTGATCTGCCTGTTCTGCTACCTGCTCCATCTCTGGTGAACCCTCTCGCCACCCCACGCCTCTGGTCTGTACCCCAGCCTGTATGTTTAAATAAAAAATAAATCTTTAAAAAAAAAGAAAGAAAAGAAAAATGGAAATTTCATATGATTTGGCAATATATCTATTAAACATTTGTCCAAATAATATGAAAACTCTAATACAAAAATATTTACCTAGACCTACATAATGCTGCCTGCAATTGCCAAGTCATAGAACCAACTTAAGTGCCCTTCAACAGATAAGTGAATAAATAAATCGTGAAAAATGTAGTTCAGTGGAATATTACACAGCTGTGAAAAAGGTGAGATATTGGTATTTGAGACAAAATGGTTGGATTTGAGGAGATTACTAGTAGAAATAAGTCAAAAAGTAAAATAATGATACTGGTTGGTTTTACTCATCTGTGAAATATAAATAACAAAAAAATAAACAGGAAAAATATAGTAGGAATAAATTTTGAACTCACTGCAAAAATATAACAGTTACCAGAGTGAACAAAGGAGAGGCAAGAAGGTATAGGGGGAGAGGCAACAGGGGTATTGGCACAGGTGGTTTGGTGGAAGCTGAATGGAACATGTATACATATGGGAGACCAAAATGTAATCCCCAAATTAAAATTAATCTTTACCTTTTAATTGCAAAAGTAATACATACTTATTGAAAAAAGTAAAATTAAAGCACCACTTCCATATCTTAGTTCAAGGCCTCACCTTGGAAGCAACCATTGTCAACAGTTTGGTCTATTTCCTTCCGGACCTATTCATACTTTTAAATGCTTTAAAATTTACAAAACGAACATCTCTTAATCCTTGCAATAACCCTTGCATTTTCATTTTTCCAATTTTTATAAGAACTGAAGGAACAGGCTTAAAATAGTTAAATCTGGAATACCATTGCTATTTTATGGAAAGAAAAATGGATACAGCATAAAGAGCCATATCCCCTACTGTTCCTCACAACTTTGTAATGTCAGTCCCTGGGAGATTAGACTTGGAAGACATGATGACCTTCAACCATCTCATGGTACAGGAGTTTCCTCCGCTCCATTTAGAGAAGTGATCCTCCAGCCACTTCTTGCACATGCTCAGTGACTGAGTCCCTACCTTCCAGGGGAGCATCCTTCACTTCAATAGCCGAAGCCTATCAAACTGCCATGAATTCCCTGGTTCTAGTTTCTTCTCTGAGTCTCATTGGTATGTTCTGGCAAACCCATCAGGATGTTTACTTAGAGAACAGGTGGCAACATTTTAAGATGGGAAAGGCAATCCTGAAGAAGCAAAAAGGAGATAGGATTAAGGCATCAGAATGGGCAGTTGCATGTAGGTTAGGGGAGAGGTCTATGATGGAGACATAAATCTAGAAGTTAACTGTAAAGAGTTGATACTTAAAGCCTTGAGACTGGATAATATGGCTAATTGTGAACATCTGGTTGAATATGCTTAGTGCTCTGGGATAGTCTGCTTTAGAGATGTGGAATGATGAGGAGAGACTAAGAGGATGGGCCAGAAAAGAAGGAGGAGAACCAAGTGAGTGAAAACAAATGACAAAAGTACTGAAAAAGGAGAGAGGGATCCTGTTGTCAAATACTACTGAAAAAATTCGGTAGGAATGAGGACTGGGAAATGTCCAGTGGATTTGGATATATAAGGATTCTGGGGACGTTGATAAGAGTTTTTTTCTAACCAACAGAGGAGATAAAATCTTGGCTGGGGTGGATTCAATGGAGGAAAAGAGGAAGTGAAAATAAAGTGTAGATAATTTAAGTTTTGCTGGAAAGTGGAGCCAAGAAACAAGCAGTAGCTGAAGTCAAGAAAGATTTTCTTTTAGCTTACGATGGGAGGCATGCTTGCATTTTAATGGGAATGATTTAGGAGAGAAGCAAAAACTAGTGATGGTGCAGATAACCTAGACCAATGAGGTTTAAGTCTACCAAACAGATACATATTGAAGGTTCATAGGTTATTTGTTCATAGCCAAAAATTGGAAGCAACTCAAATATCCATCAATAGATTCTGGTTATATATTGTTTTGCACAAGCAATTCTAAAACTTAACAACTTAACATAACAATATATTTATGTTGTTACAGTTCATGCTCCTGTAGGTTAGGAAATCAGTGGGGGCACAACAGAGATAATTCATCTTTGTTCTGTGATCTCTGGGGGTCTCAAATGGGATGACTCCATGGGTGGGGCCTTGCAGAACATCTCCTTTTTCTACCTTCAGTCTCTTCACATGGCTAGCTTGGATTTTCACACAGCATGGCCCATTTAGGGTAGTGATCTTCTTAGCAGTGGTTTCAAGATCCAAGAGGAAGGAAGCAGAAAACATCTAGCCTCCTGAAAGGTTTATGCCCTAGCATAGACTTAGTGGTCAAGGCAGTCACAGGCCCTCAAGGGGAAAGTCTCAAGGGGAGGAATGTCAAAGAATGTGTGGCCATCTTAAATCAGCCACAATCAGTAAAAGAGATCAATAAAATGACATTCTTACATTGGAATACTACCCAGCAATAAAAAAGAATGAACTACTGCTACTTGCAGTGATTTAGTCCCACAGACATAATGCTAAAGGGAATATCAGACATAAAAGAATACATTCCATAATATTCTATTTTTATGAAGACTTATTTGCATAATCAGTCTAGAGTGATAGAAATCAGAATGGTGACCATCCTGGAGGGGGTTTTTGTTTGGGAGGGGTAAGGAGGAGCTTTTAGAAATGCTGGAAATGTTCTAAGTCTTGACCTGAATGGTAGTAACACAGGTATATACATAGGAGAAATTCACCAGGTAACACAATACAGAATGGTGTTCTTTACTGTAAAGTGAATATACATTAAAAAATCTAAAGGGCCTTCATGGTGGCACAGGGGTTAAGTCTCAGCACTATGAAGCTATCCACAGCCACTGCAGCACAAGTTCGATCCCAGCCAGGGAGCTGACCCACATGGTGCAGCAGACCTCCCCCACTTTCTCCCTCTTACCCACTGCTCCCCTTAACAGATCCGCCTGTTCTGCTCCCCACTCTGTCTCTGGTGAATCCTCTCACCTACCTCTCACACCTCTGGCCTACACCCCAGCTCTTGTATACATAAATAAATAAATCTTTTTTAAAAATCTAAAAGAAGACACTCCAGGAAAGAAAAGAGAGGAGACAGTTGCTGGAAGCAGGTGTTAAAAGGTCAGAGAGGATGGAATTCTGTGCCTAGTTTATCTGATGTCATAGCAGAAATGCTTGGGATTGCACTTTGGATCATTGCTTTTGTCTCATTAGAAACAAGTCACTGGTCAGAACTGATGAAGAGGAGCGGGAGCAGTGGAGACTGGAGAAAAGAAAATTAGGAAAAGAGCAGTATACGGAACTGTAGGAGGACTTCTGGCAGTACTGCAAGCCTGCCTGAAGTATGTGGTTGTAAATTAAAGTGCCACAAGTTAGCATAGTTCTATGTGACCTCACTCACTGAATGCAAGCAGGGCAGCAGCCTCCACTCCAGCAGGGTTAGGGGTGGTTGATAGGAATATCCAGTGAAAAAAATGTAGAGGTGACTGAGAAATCGAGGCATTAAAGTGGAAAAGGGGAATGTTCAAAATGAAGTTAGAAAGCCATTAGGAGAATAGAACTCAGGCACGTATGCCATGTCTAACCACCTGGTAGCCTGAATTTACGACCACATGCATCATCCTCAGCAAACCAGCATCCTGGCTTCTAGAATGGGGGAGTTGGAAAGACGTGCCAGCCTTCTCACAGAATGATAACACAAGTGGATCTATCACCGCACTAGCAGGCAGATCTCCCCAGGTTTTGCATTTTTTTCTTTCTTTCCCATTTTTTTAATTGTTATTTTTATTTATGTCTTTTACATTACTGTATATTCTCCGTAGGTTTCCCAGCACCAATTCACCAGTGTACCATCACCACAGTCCCCTGTGCTCCCCTCTCCCCCATTCTGAGCCCCAATCCTCCCCACTCTGTCACTGATTGTCGCTCTTGTATTTGGTTCCCCTATATTCCTGTTATAAGTGAGACCATTCGATATTTTTCTTTTTCCTTTTGGCTTATTTCGCTGAGCATGATCCCTTCTAGTTCCATTCATGTTGCTGCGAATTGCATGTGTTTATCTTGTTTGAATGTTAAATAGTATTCCATTGTGTATATGTACCACATTTTCTTGATTCAGTCATCTATTTTTGGGCATCTGGGTTGTTTCCATCCCTTCACTATTGTAAATAGTGCTGCAATAAACATACGGGTACATGTATCCTTTTGCATTAGTGTTTTTGTGTCCTTTGGGTATATTCCCAAAAGTAGTATTGCTGGGCCGTATGGTAGCTCCACGTTTATTAGTTTGAGGAAATGCCATACGGCTTTCCATAATGGTTGGACCAGTTTGCATTCCCGCCAGCAGTGTAGAAGAGTTCCTTTTTCTCCACATCCTTGCCAGCATTCGTTGTTGCCTGTTTTTTTAATGTGTGCCATTCTCACTGGCGTGAGGTAGTATCTCATTGTGGTTTTGATTTGTATTTACCTGCTTATAAGTGATGTTGAACATTTTTTCATATAGCTGTTGGCCATTTGCTTTTCTTCTTTGGAGAAGTGTCTTTTTAGCTCTTCTGCCCATTTTTTGGACTGGATTGTTGACTTTGCTTTTGTTGAGTTGTGTGAGCTCCTTTTAGATTTTAGTTATCAGTCCTTTATTGGTTGTATTGTGTGCAAAGGTTTTCTCCCAATTAGTAGGGTGTCTGTTCGTTTTGATTATTGTCTCTTTTGCTGTACAGAAGCTTTTTAGTTTGATGTAGTCCCAGCTGTTTATCTTTCCCCTTTTAAGTAATGTTATTAGTTTATCAATAAGAGGTAGCTCTGCCTATGTAAGTATTGTATTTCCCCCACATCAGAACACTTACTCAGCCCTGTGGGGATAAGCTGAGTTGCAATTCTCTAAAGAGAATCTCCAAGTTGCAATTCTCTAAACACCCCAAATAAAAGCCTTGTTTCCACTTGTATATGAAGTTCTGGCTCACAGTTGAGTAGTTCTTTCAAAGGAGGCAAGGGCCAGGGAGTTGAGGATCTACTCAAAGAATTAAAAACCAGAGGATGTGGGCCCCATGAAGAGGAATGTGGGGTTAGTAAATTGCTTGAATTGCAATGTTAGAGGAAAGAGCTGAAAATATAGCAAGTGAGGAGGAAGGAGAAAGATTGAAATGGAGGTAAGGAGCTGCTCATTATAACAGCACCATGTAGAGGGATCAAAACAGGGGAGGGAAGAGCACAGGGAACTATGGTGATGGTACACAGGTGAATTGGTGGTGAAAATTTTACAGGGACTACACTTGAGAAGAGAAAGCAAACATTGTACAAAAATGAACCAAGATGTAAAATATATATAAAAAATAAATTATAAAAAACAATGGCCATGTAAACATGGGGTGGGCAGCTGACTAGTGTACTGGTCATGCTAACTGCTATAACAAACAGCCCCTAATGCTTAGTGGCCCAGCACACAAGGTTGACTGACTACTCACAGCACAGTCCATGCTTGGTGACTGGGTGCTGTGAGCATGGGCTTCCTGAAGCCATCCAGATCCTGGGCTCTTACCATGGCAGCTCAGAAACTAAATGTTTAGTTTTATTTATGTTTAATTAATTGAAAAATTTGAAAGAATGTTTAGAATAATTTGGGTAAGTGCCTCTCCTTTAGGAAATTGCCTCTCAAACATTTTAAAATTTAGCATGTAAATTGATATGTGCTAACAGGGTGAATTATGCAGATCTTAAAGAATATAAAATACTTCATTAATAATTTTATATGGATTTCATGATATACTTTTTTTAAACCTTTTTAGTTTTTAATACAGTTCAAATCAGCACCCCTAGTTGATTTCAACTCTTTTATTGACAAACCTGGGAGCAAGGACTGCTTCGGTTTCTCTGTCTTCTTTGTGGTAAGGAAAGTATAAAGGTTTCTGACGCCTTGAACTTCACATCTCACATTAGCCTTGTTTTTCTTGATCTTAATGGATTTAGTATCTTTTCACCAACTGTGAGAAGAAAAGCCTTTGATTTCCTCAATTTTATGAGGCATATTTACCAGCAGTGAGTGGCAGGAAGCCAAGAGGATGGAAAATAGATAGCAATTTCAAACAATAATGCTTTTTGCTATCTTGGGTTAGATAAAATGCATTATCAAAATTAAGTTCTTGGGTTACTTCTGCATTTTTAAAAGTAGCCTCTAGAAAATCTAAAATCACCTGTGGCCCGCTCTATTGTTCTATGGACAGAGCTGGTCTAAGGTCTTGGGTGCCTCCCTGGATCCTCGACATCTGCTGGCAGATAATGAGGGAGGGAGCAAGTGGGGACTACAAGGGCGGCTTCCAAATTCCTTTGTGTGGAACTCAGCATGATGCCACACTTACTACAAAGG
Organism: Scalopus aquaticus; assembly: GCA_004024925.1. Taxonomy (NCBI): domain Eukaryota; kingdom Metazoa; phylum Chordata; class Mammalia; order Eulipotyphla; family Talpidae; genus Scalopus; species Scalopus aquaticus. Next base: position 217,184 of record PVIJ01000476.1, read on the forward strand.
AGGACTGAACCGTCTGCTCCGGAAGGAGAGGAAACGGCTTCAGTGAGCAGCAGGCTGGCCTCTTGCACATCTTGGGTGGAAGGACAAGATTCCTGGAAGAGAGGAGGTCCAGATGCCAGCAGGCAAGGTCTTAGCAAGATTGTCCATGTGGGTTTTGATATGACCACGGTTTTGGAAATAGCTACAAGGAAGAAAAATCTTCAAGACCCCCAAGGCCTACCGTTGACTCCACAAAGAGGAACATTTAGTAAATGTGGCCTGATAACAGGTGCTTCCAAGGTAAGCCCTTTGAGGCAAGAGGACAATGGTCATAAAGCAACGATCAGGAGAAAGGAGGACACAATCCCAGCCCAGTTTCCAGGTGTATAGGGCAGAGGGAAAAGTCCTTACTGGAAGGGTTTTGTCCAGAGTCCTGGGTTCACTTTATCATCTTAAACAAGTTGTTTAACCATTCTGCTTGAGTTTTCCTTGTCGTAAAATAGGGATAATGATAATATATAAGGTGGTTGTGTTACAGGGCAACCCTGATATACAATGGGGTGCCTGACTGTGGGTTCTCACCCGTGCGCTTAAAAAGGACTTATAATAAGAACAATTGCAGGCACTCACAAAAAGGTTAATAAAAGGGTTTATTTACAAAAGGAAGGGAAATAAAAAAATGAATAACTCTGGGACAAAAGAGAAAGTGAGGGAGAGAGATAAATCTCCAAATACGTCCTACCAGATCCAAAGAGCTGGAAACCCCAATGGTACCCTGTAGCCTGGCAAGAAGCAAGAGAGCCCCAAGGTCCAAAGACCCTCGTTATATAGCCAACATGTCTGCTTAACTCCACCCCTCAGTTTCCGGTAATCCTCTCTTCTGGTAATCCTCTCTTCTGGATGATGATGGAATTCAGGGATTAGTGGCCCCTAGTGTCTTGGACCTCCTGTGGAGTTTGTTGCAGATGTCCTTTTATCCCCCCAACAATTGTAGTCAATGCTAAAATACCTGCAAAGTATTTAGCATGTAGAAATCACTATACAAAATTTCTTAAATTTGTACTAAAAGTACACTGGTCTCTCTTTTGTTTGTGTCTTCTGTGTGTTTCCTTTGTGTGTGCCTTCGTCAGGCCTTCTCTCTGTGAGCTATGAGCACAATCATTGTGAAATGAAAGCAATGTGTGAGTTCTGCTCTTGTCCTAGGGCGTGATTCAGCAACAAAAATCACCAGTTTCATGTAAATTTATGTTGCCACCTAGAAGAAAATGGTCATCTCTGATTTGATGTGAAATTGCCTTAATCTCAGATGACAGTTTGAGAAAGGAACATACATTTCTTCTATAAATAGCATAAAAATTCTCATTTTCTAAAGGAAAAAGCTTTGTGTGTAAAGAGGGAAGTCCTGGGAGGAGGGTGTGGCTACTTTCCAGATCACAGTTGATGAAATTGCAGAGATATTTTTTTCCTATTGCCTAATATAGACTTGTATATAAATGACAAAATGAGGAGAGAAGTTGGGCGTGCCTTTCAACGTTCCTTTTTTTTTTTCCACACCATTTCCAGAGCAGTGCCCAGATAACCAATGCTTCCACTAACATTGTCTTTGGTGAGATATCTAAGCAGAAGCTTCTGTGTATAAGAATTATATTATTGTTCTCTAATACTCTTTGCTTTCCAGAGAAGACATTCCATAAATCACTCTTCTACTTGCACACCCGAAACTGAAATGTTCCTCTGAAATGTGATTATACTCACAACTCAGGCTAGGAAAAGAAGTATATGGTGTTCCCTTCCCTGTGGCTAGATAAAAACCCATTAAACTTCATCCCCTGCATGACTTTAAAAAATGTGTCTGAGCCATTACTCCATCTAAGAGACAGAGAATCTGACCCTTTGAGATGGTTTTGTGAGTTTCCATCCACCAAGGCAGGCAGGACAAGGCGCTCTGCCAACCTTGGGTGGGTCTGCCCGGCTTGTCCTTCGCCCTCACTGCTCAGAAAATCACAGGCAAGTCCTGATTTTAAAACTTGGAACTGAATTCAAAATGTTCAAGGCATTTCCAGAACAAGAAACAATTCTTAACATTACATTTTCAAACGTTTCTTTTACATGGTTTGTCCCAGTACCTTCATGTAAATTCTTATCAAGGCTCTGCAAGGAAGTTTGAATCTTGGAGTGTCTTTCCTCAGGCCACAGGGTGATAAGAAAAGTGAGAGGCCGGGTCAAACTGGCCCTCTGATAAGGGCTCTCCCAAAATGTCCACCCTGTCTTGTGACTGAAAACTAAACCACACCAAAATCAAAATAAGTACTGCTTCCTCATCTCTCTACTTTTATCACAGAATCACTGTGACCAGTGATTCAGAGTACACGGCACCCATTTTGTCTCCTAGGGGGCAGCCTCAGCTTCCACGGCTCCTGGGTGCTCCTGGGTGCTAACATTCTCAGTGTGTGAAAACTTAGGCAAGTCTAACGCAAATGGACGAAAACCAGACATGCTGCTCTACACCTGTTTTGTTTTTTTTCACTTAGTACTTTCTCAATGATCTCTCCATATTAGCTATTAGTAACTAATAGCATGTGAGCGTGGGGTAGTCGAGATATTTCTGAGCCTGATAATTACACAATTAAATTCAAGAATTATTTCCTCTCTTGCTGAAAACCCACAGTAAGTCTTTAGCCTGGAATTCAAGCCTCCGCAAAAGACACAACCCTACAACCCAGCCCTAACCCACCATTCCAGCTTATTCACTCTATAAAACCACATGCCCTCTCCAGCTGCCCTCCCAGCTCACAGCTTCACAAGGTGAACTGCCGCCCAGACTACAGGGCCTTATTCCAACCCCATCTCTTTTTTTTTTTTTTTTTTGAAAGATTTATTTTATTTATTTATGCATACAAGAACTGGGGTGTAGGCCAAAGGTGGCGGGGGTGAGAGGACTCACTATAGACAGAGCGGGGAGCAGAACAGGCAGATCTACTGAAATACACTGCTGGGGGGCGCAGCGGGCAAGACAGGAGAGGTCTGTTGTGCCATGTAGGCCAGCTCCCTGGCCAGGTTCAAACTCTTGTTGAGTGGCTAGCAATAGCTTGATAGCACTAGACTTTAACCCTTTCACCACCAGGGACACCCCCACCTCCATCTCTTTCAATGAAATTCCCCTCACCTCTACTAGGAGGGATTCCTCCCTCTTATGTATCTTAATAATACTAATGGTTTGATAGCTAATGTTTTTGGCCCCAACATCTCATCCTTTAATAAATATTTGTTAACTGAATGTATATTCCCACATGGGAAGGAAAAACTCTACTTTATGGAAGAATCATTTTATAATCTCAAAGAAATTATTGATTCAGACAAGATTATCAATTAACATTAAAACCTCTATGGAGCGGGCGCTGAGTATATTTATGGTACCAAAGTGTAGCACTTTGGGTACACTCTGGCGACAAGAGATAAAAGCATGACTATATAATAGAAGGATCAGACTGTGCCCATCTTAACCTGGTAGTCACCTACCCCATTAGCATGACTAAGGGTGAGATAACGAGCTTTGATGTCTTGTGATGGGATACAGTATGAAACACACAACCTTACACGTATTGTATTCTAATAAAAAGTGTCATGTTTACATCTAACTAATTTACATGAAATATGAGGGTGAGAGACACAAGTTCAACAACAATATGGGGGAGCAAACAAATCTAAAAGGTGGCACATTCTTCAGGACAGACAACTGGCCTGGGTTCTTCAACAAATCAGTGCAATAAGAAAAAGGACTGTTCTAGATTAAGAGGAGTTTAAAAGCATAATAGTTAGAACTGGCCACCCAAGTTAGGGCAGGAGAGACATCTAGAAAGTTTCTTCTCCTCTTTGACCTTTTATTTGTTAAAAGGAGTGCAAACCAAACTGTAACCAAAGGAGGCATCATGCTTCAGGAAATCTTAAGGAAATGTATTGCAAACAACACTAGCAGCTACTGGATGGGCTTTAGAGGGAAGGGTGGAGTCATTGAACCAGTTAGTGAAAGTTGGTGACAAAGTTCTTCTCCCAGAATATGGAGGCACCAAAGTAGTTCTAGAGAGCAAGGATTATTATTTAGAGATATTGACATGGTTAGAAAGTACCTAGATTATATCACAATTCAAATGGTATCACATGAAGGTGCCCGTTGTACTGAATTTCTGAAATATTTCATCATGTAAATAATTTCCATGTCTCTCTTTTATAGTAAACTAATGATATCCCCCAAAAGACTGGGGTGGGGTGGGGGGAGGAAGCAGTGAACATAACAATCAAATGGAACCTGTGGTTCTGGATTGCTTCATGATTTCTATAAACAAACTGGAGGACATTTTGGGGACCAATGAAGAAATTTGAATATGGATTAAGTAACAGGTAATAAGAAGAAATAATCACTAGTTTTGTTAAATGTGAAAAATATCATTTTTGTTATGTAGGAAGTTCATCATATTCTTTATGCATACTGACTTGAACTGCATCAAGAGTTCTTTTTTTAAGATTTATTTACTTATTTATTTATGCGTACAAGAACTGGGGTCTACGCCAGAGTTGGAGGAGGTAAGAGGGTTAGCTAGAAACAGTATGGGAAGAACAGGCAGATTTACTGAAATACACTGCTGAGGGGAGCAGCAGGTGAGACAGGAGAGGTCTGCTGCGCCATGTGGTTTAGCTCTCTGGCCAGGGATTGAATTCATGCCACTGGGGCTGGTGATAGCTTGATAGTTCTGAGACTTTAACCCTGTGCCACCAAGGAGGCCCCGCATCAAGAGTTTAGAACAGCAGCCCCAACCTGATTCCTGACCTCTCACCTTCCTGCTCAAACAACCTGAGCTTCACCACCCCTCCACCTTCTCCACCAACTACTGTTCCCTGGGCTCTGTGCAGGGGCCAGCCAGTCAGCAGCCCAGCCTGCGTCTACCCAGATCTGTGTCCCTCTCTGTCAGCTTCTGGGCAGTTAGGGCTCCAGTGCGCTGGCCTCTGAGATGGCATGGGGAGCATCCAGGGCAAAAAGGAGATCATGTAAGACCTGAGCAACTGGCTGGCCTCTTACCTGGATGGGGTGAGGATCCTGGAGGCTAGTAATCAGAGACTGGGGAGCAAAATCCGGACACCTGGAGAAAAAGGGACTCCAGTTCAGAAATCGGGACATCAAGATAATTGAGGAACAGAGCGTTCAGATCTTTACACATTCTATGGACAATGCCAGCATCGTTCCTCAGATTGACAATGCCCGTCTTGCTGCTGATGACTTCAGAGTCAAGAATGAGATGGAGCAGTCATGTGCCCGTTTGTGGAGAGTGCCATCCCTAGGCTCTGCAAGGTCATTGATGACACCAGTGTCACTGGACTGCAGCGGGAGATGGAGATCAAGGCTCTCAAGGAGGAGCTGCTCTTCATGAAGAACGACAAGGAGGAAGTAAAGGCTTTAAGCCCAGATTGCCAACATTGGGTTGATTGTGGAGGTAGAGACCCCGAAATCTCAGGACCTCAGCAAAACTATGGCAAACATCAGGGCCCAGCATGCCAAGCTAGGTCAGAAGATTTGAGAAGAGCTGGACAAATACTGTTCCCAGAAGACTGAGGAAAGCACTACTGGGGTTACCATGCAGAGGACTGGGTGTGGAGCAACTGAAATGACCCTCACAGTGCTGAGATGACAGTCCAGACCTTGGAGAATGACCTGGGATCATGAGAACTCTGAAGGCCAGGTGGAGAATAGTCAAGGGAAGCGGAAGCCCCCTGTGCCATGCATATGGAGCCCACCAGGGTCTCACCACACCTGGAGTCATAGAGGCCCAGACCCAAGCAGAGAGTCAGTGCCAGACCCAAGAATACAAGTCCCTGCTGAACATCAAGTTCAAGCTAGAGGCTGAGATGGCTACCTACTGCCACCTGCTAGATGCTGGGGTAGACTCAGTCTTGGTGATGCTTTAGACATCAGCAACTCCATGGAAACCATCCAAAACACCACCACCTGCAGGATTGTGGATGGCAGAGTGCTGTCTGAGACCACTGAAACCAAAGTTCCGAGGCATTGCAGCAGCAGAAGTGGGGCACTCTTTGGGGAGCAGGTCAATAAAAATTTCAGAGTTCACTGCACATAAAAAAAAAGGGTTTAGAACAACAACAATTTCTTTTTTAAAAGATTTATTTATTTATGCATACAAGAGCTGAAGCCAGAGGTGTGGGGGTGGTGAGAGGATTCACCAGAGACATAATGGGGAGCAGAACAGGTGGATTGACTGAAGTACACTGCTGAGGGGAGCAGCAGGGAGCAGCGGGAGAGGCAGGAGAGGTCTGCTGTGCTATGTGGGAAGCTCCCTTGCCAGGTATTGAACTCATGCTGCAGTGGCTGCTGATAGCTTCATAGTGCTGAGACTTACCCCTGTGCCACCAGGGAGGCCCAGAACAACAAAGATTTCTTTCTCACTGATACATCATTATCATCCCAGGTCAGATGCCACTCTTCTGTCAACTTCAGCCTGGTAGCAGTCTGAACGAGCAGCCTTTCCTAAGATGCTGCTTGTCTCCTTGCGGAAGGAAAAGAAAGGTGGTGGAATCACATTGTGACTCTTAGAATATAGGCTTCCTTTCCAATTATATATTTTGTTAACTAAAGTGAGTTGAACAGCCAAGACTAGCGTCAATGGGGAAAGGAGGTACAATTCTCCCACCAGTGGGACAATGTGATTATTTAGAAATCAGTGACAAAGAGAACAAAGCATCTCAAACTTTGAGTCATACCAAAATTGTTTCTCAGGGAGCAAATTATGTTAAATCCAGATGTTAGAAAGCAAGAAAGGTTGAAAACAAATGAACTTAACTTTCAACTCTAGAAACTAAAACAGAAATAACAAACCAAAGAAAGTAGAAGGATTTAATAAAGATGAAATAGATAATGTGAAATGGAAAACCAAAACAATTGACTTAAATTCTGTTTTGACAAGATCAAAACATAGGAAGCCTTTGGCAAGTAGGACCCAGAAAAGAAAAAGAAAAAAACGTGTAATAGCATTAGAAGTGAAAACAGGATGCAGAGATTTTAAGGTTTTTTAAATGCTATTTACAACTTTATCGCAATGTTTTAAAAATAAACAAATACTACATGGAATGATTTATAGAAAAATAGAAATTACCATATTGACTCAAGAAAGCCTGAACTATCAAGAATAGCATAAGAATAGGGAGTCAGGGACACCCTGGTGGTGCAGAACTACGAAGCTATCCACAGCCACTGCAGCACAAGTTCCCTACCTGGCCAGGGAGCTTCTCACATGGCACAGCAGACCTCTCCTGCCTCGCCCGCTGCTCCCCTCAGCAGTGTACTTCAGTCAATCTGCCTGTTCTGCTCCCCACTCCGTCTCTGGTGAATTCTCTCACCTCCCCCCCACCTCTAGTCTACACCCCAGCTTGTATGCATAAATAAATAAGTCTTTAAAAAGAAAAGAATAGGGAGTCAAAGATCTTCCTCAAAAAGGAAACAAGTCCCCATGACACATGAGATTGGCTAGTCACCAATCATTAAGGAGGGAACTAAAGCCCGTATAATATAAACTGTCCCACAGCTCAGTAAAAGATGGAAAGCTTCTCTGCTAAATATACCCCTGTGACTACCTTGTGACCAAGTTCTAGTCAATGAAATGAAAGAAGATGGAGAAGGGTATGTGCTTAAGGGAAAGGTTTTCTAAAACAAAAAGAGAAGGATGTATGAGGAACTATAGCTCATCCCTTCCTGCTTGGGCTGCTGCAGCGACCTTGTGACCCTGAGAAAACTCACATCTGCCCAGTTGAGAATGAGCTGATGGGCAGAACTTGGATTGCCTGTGATGTTGCGCTAAAACAACCCTACATCTGATGCAACCCTACCTCAGAAAATGTATTCTTTTTTTTTTTTTTAAAGATTTATTTTTTATTTATACATACAAGCTGGAGCACAGGCCAGAGGAGTGGGGCGGCGAGAGGGTTCACCAGAGACAGAGTGGGTAGCAGAACAGGCAGATCAGAAATACACTGCTGAGGGGAACAGTGGGCAAGGCAGGAGAGGTCTGCCGTGCCATGTGGGATTCTCCCTGGCTGGGCGTCGAACTTGCGTCGCCGCTGCCGACAGCTCCACAGAGCAGTGCTTAACCGCTGCGCCACCAGGGAGGCCCAGAAAATGTATTCTTATTGTGTAAAGCACTTTTCTTTGATTTTGATTTTTATTGTTGGAAACTGAGAGTGTCCAGGCCTCCCTCATGGAGCAACAGATTAAGAGCAGCACTATGAAGCTATCCACAGCCACCTCAGCACGAGTTCATTACCCAGCCAGGGAGATTCCCACATGGTGTTGCAGACCTCTCCTGCCTCGCCCCCTTCTCCCCTCAGCAGTGTACTTCAGTCGATCTGCCTGTTCTGCTCCCTGCTCTGTCTCTGGTGAACCCTCTCACCAACCCACACCTCTGGCCTACACCCCAGCTTGTATGCATAAATCAATAAATCTTTTAAAAAGAAAGAAAGAAAGAAATTGAGAATGCCCTCACTAAAATACATGAGCGCTTTCAAATTTTTACAGAATAAACATCCTGGGTAATATTAATTATTTCAAAGCCAGGAAAGGTTCATTTTGCATTTTTTGCATGTTGGTCTTGCATAATCCTGATACTACAACTAGATGCTTTCATATACCATCTCTAAGGGAAATTTTACCTTTTTCTTTCTTTTTTTCCTTTACTGAGGTAACATTGGTTTTAAACACTGCATGTGATTTAGGGGAATAGATGTATGTTACCACAGATGTATGTTACCACTCCACACCCACCCTCTAAGCACTCTAGGCCATTGTTCTCCCTCCTGCCTTTGTCCCCACAACTGCCCTCCCTGGAATATTCTCTTTTAAATCCTAGACTGTAGTCAGTTATTTTGATGATAAAATAGAGACAAAAACCCCTGTCTTTAAGAAAAGATGCTCCAAACAAGTTCCTGTCTTCAAAGTTGCACATTTCTTTTTTTCTGCCAAGGTAACCTGAGACAAAACAGATTAGTGATTTTCTTCCTCCTGTTTGAAACAGCAAGATGACTATGGCAATTGTTATAACTACAATTCTTATTTCTTAAGTTTTTGATCACTCTTGAAAACTAACATGGGATTCTTGACCAGAAGATGATTCAGCAGGTTCACTTTTTATTTAAATATTTGTACTGGTTTCTGTCCATATCACACTGATGTTTAGGCTTCCTCTTGCATATGCCCAAGTGAAAATATTAACACTCTTAACACCCATGTTAAATGAGGATTCCATGTCAAGGACAGGTGAACTATAGTAGATGATTCAGGCATAGGCGTTTAAGTCACACAAATCTAGTTACTGAAGGAAATAGAGGACCATAATGTCACTGAAAAACTGGGAGGAAAACTAAAATACTAGGGACTCCAGAACAGAACAGGAGTCAGTCAGGACCAAGAAGATGGGCAAATACTTGTTTACTGGAAACCAAAATCAAGGTCATAGCAGGTAAGAGCAAAACCAACTCTTTCCTGAGTCAGTGGGTTTCTGGCCAGCACTCTGAAGGCCTCCTACCCACAACCACTGACTGTAGAGTTGGTTGTAGTGTTGAGGCTAGAAGTGGGAGGCAGATGTAGTTAAGAGCCATGCAACAACTCCAAGATACCAGATAAATAAACTACTTGCTCAGAATCTCAATCAGGCTCAGAAAAACTGACATACCTCTGCTGGAGCCATTTACCTCCTGGTTCTAAAAAGAGATGACTCTGGTGAAAAATTTGAAGACAAGTGTGTAAACCCCCTTCCAACCACCAAGTTAACTCCAGAAATCAAACTACTTTAACTTCAGAGGACTGGCTTCTCCAAGAAGTCCAAAATACCTGAAGGTATGCCCTAGCCTCTCTTACAAAAGTCTTGCAAGTAAGACACTTTGCTCTAACTTCCAAAGTAATCATTTGAGGATCAACTCTATTTGAAAGTCTGGGGGACACAAAAGGAAGTTCACCTAGGCTGGTACTAGCCTGTTGGAGAGACTCCATTGCTAAAGGCCACAGTGAATGTATCAGTTCAGAAGCATTGACCTTGGGGAGTGTTCTACAGAAAGAGAGCAGGGGACCAAGAAGAGTACAGAACTTGGATGTGAGTTTCCTCCTGATCAACCTGCATTTGTCTTAGAAATAAAATACCAACTTTTTAGTGTACTGCTCTTTTCTTTCTCAATGACATCCAAAGGACCTTCACTAAAATATTTACCGTAGACATGGAGAGTCAAATCTTGGTAAGAAGCAAAGAACATCTTATTTCCTACCGTCTTGTCAAGTGTGGTCACAAAGCCTGAATCTTTCTCTACTTTTCCAATTTGTCTTCCTTTTTCCATTTCTTCTCCCACCTTCCAACTTTGTTTTAAGCGTTACTGCCCTCACACAGGGTGCTAGAACAAGTTCCAAACTCTCCACTGAGGCTCAAGAGTGTCCTACTGAACACCAAAACATTTCATCCCCCTGGTAAAGTAAATATAAATGGATCCTCAGGGCCCACAAATTTAACAAGAGTTGTGCTTCCTTCCAGGTGATGGTATAATTACCAGGGCCTCCTTCTTTTCCTAGATGATATTCTAGGTATGTAGCAACTTTATTCTGTTATTTCAGAATACTTTGTACAGGCACAGAGTATGGATGAAAACATTTCAGTTGTTTTCAGTTCTCTTGTTTTCTGCATGTGTTTTTCCAAAAGCTGCTTTCTCAAAAGGAGCTTGGGAAGAGGCCTAAATCGTCTGTTATCTCTCTTGCTGCTTCCGTTCAGTCAGTGGGAATATCCAAAATATAAGAACACTTCCTGTCCCTTCCTATTTTATATAGCCCACATGCTAGAAAGATTAAGTTTTCTGATCTAACTTGAGCTGGGCCTTGGGTGGCACTTGTGAACTATTAAATGCTATAACTGTTCCAGGGCAGGATGATGGGCCCGCCAGAACCCCCAAACTTAACCATTCTAAATAGTTTCTGCCATGAGCCACATCAGGACGAAACTTACTCTAGTGCATAAGACCTTTAATGAAAAGGAACTTTAATGCAATTAGCAGGCAATACAGAAAAGAGGAAGAATAAAGTTTCCAAAACAAGCACCCACAGTTATCCATCCCCACGTGGGTAAATGCCCAGCCAAACAGGGTTGGCCCAAAGCAAGGCCACTGAGGCCCGAAAACCTACCAAAAGTCTAAGGCACCTCCTGGTGTGGACCCATAGGAAAGGGGCAGAAGGGGCCAAGCACATCTGGACATAAGGAGCAAAATCAAAATTAGATTAAAAACTGCCATTGTTAACCTCCCCACAGGTCTCTCACCCATGTCTTTTTCTACCAGTCCAAGACCAAGAAGCAAGTATAGTTTCTTCACGTGTCTCTCTGCTCCATGTGCCTCCTTCAGGTTTCCTTCCTGCTCCCTATATTTCTTCCTTCTCCCAGTCTCCTCTCCAGCTTCTTCTCCTTGCTCAGCTCCACCCTTTCTTGGGTGGGCCAGGGAACCTGGAACCTCCCCTTCTCCTGGGGACTATTCTGTTACATAACTACCCCTTCCTTCAAATTGGGTAAGCAGTGATCTCTCCCAAAGAAAAGTAAGGCTGTTTTCAAATGTCACTGTCAGATAATAATACTGTAAATCTATGTCCAGAATTGGGTCCCTTATACACCTTAGTGATCATATAATCATATAACTTAGACCTGTGAATGGGCTCAGAGGATTCTCTTAACCTCCCAAATAATGAATGTACACCAGGAAGATGTGCCTGGCTAGGGTCTATACTTTGTTTGGGCCTTAGGTCAAATCTTACCAAAGTCAGCAACCTCTGGTCTTTAACTATGTTCATCTGTCAATTCTCCTTATTGTTTAAGTCCATTGAATTTGCTTTCTGTTTCTTGCCACAGAAAGATCTTACCTAATATAAGCTTGTGTGATTTGCAGGAAGTTGAAACACAGTGTGTATTTGATATGGAGATTTCCTAATTCCCAAACCAACATTTAGTTAAAAGACCATTTTCTGCATAATATCCCCAGCAAGGCAGAGTTATATATTTGTATACAATGCATTAGAGATAATGAATTTGTATAAAAGTAATTACGCTGTGGGTATACAGTGAGTAAATTGCAACACAATAATTAGAATGAAGGAACTTGAATTCCCACGCCCCTGGAGACATTATCAAGTCTCTTAGGAAATAATGTTGAGATATTGCCTAAAGTGACATTTAAATTTTCCCTAGTGTTCCTCTTAGTCAGATTGTGACAGATAGTTCCTGCTTAAAAGAACACAGTCACTTCTCTGACACAATTATTTTCTAGTAAAAACAAAACATCAAATTCAAAGCAAAAGAAATTGTTTAAATAATCTTAAGTCAGTTATTTATTAATACTATCAGATCCTGGCAACTAGAAAATTGGATTCAAGATTTGAATTGTTCCAGCCTTGCCCTAGGAGTCTTCTGGAAAACACGCCAGAAGCTCTCAGCTTATTTGAATACAGGGAAATGAGCACTGATCACTCTTTGTGAGATGTCTTTGTTCAAATAAAGATGGCACATGAAAAAGCCTGCAATTCTTTTAGCTCACATTTTCTTATTCATAGGAGGATGCCCTAGACTTCAGGATATGGAAAGTATTTTGTTTACCACCATTATTCCTGACCTCTGAGGGTCAATACATTTTTATTTATAGAACTTTTGAACAATCATGATTTTCCAGGTTTATAAAAGCCCATTTTAAACTGGTTTTATTTTTATAGTACACTGATTTTTTTTTTTTTTTTGATGGTAAGTTTCTGAGTAAGGAAAACAACACAATATACCAGAAAAAAGACCTTACCAGGAGCTGACCACTTTGGTCGCACTGTGGATGCTGAACCTCCCAATCTCTCTGTGTCTCAGTTTCCTCATCTGAACAGAGGGGCTTAACCCAACTGATCTCCAGGGCCCCCTCCCTAAGAGAGAGATGAGTCTGTGAGGACTGTATTTATCTTTCTATAATGTCAAGAACAATAATTTGAAGCTGCACATCTTCTGTAGCATTTAGTACTTGATGATAACAGTCAGAAATAAATTGTCAGTTATAGAATGTCAATACTCATGAAGGATTTGGGATGAAGAAACTAATACCTCAAATTTGGCAGGAGCATCTGTGTTTCATAAAATACAGAAACAAAGACCTAAGACTAACGCTTTGCATTCAGATACTAACAAGCTTTGCTGTAAAACAATGATTAAGTATGAGATCTTATTTGTAAGTCTGCTTTGCCCTGTGAAAGGAAGTTCTTTCTGGTCCCTCTTCAGTTAGTGATCTTCATGAAAAAAGTAAACAGGAAAAAAAATGTAGTCTGTTTTATTTCAGCATAGTATGTATCCAAGGGACCTGATTATTTAATAGATGCCTTTACATGGCATCCTTTTAGTTTTAAATCTGAGTTAAATTAGGAGGTTGCTTTGCAATAGACATATCAAACAAAAATAAACCAAAACTCACTGGAGACTGAAGTCTTAACCTTTTCTATGATTGAAAATAGCTCTGTGTTTTTAATTGATCTCCATGGGATTTGAAAATACTTTTATAGTCAAATTAAGTAGAAAAATCAATTTTAAAAACAAAACGTACGCTGTCTAATGGACCATAAATGCAGTCTTGACTTCACTTTTTTAGTGAAAAGAGCATAAATTAAATAGAATCACATGAAATTGCTCTTAGGTCAAAATTTCATTTGTTTTTATATAAAACCTTGTAAGTCATTATTTTTCAAATGTTATTTCTTACCCTGTTACCAAAAACTTAAATCTTCTTTAAGGATGAAAACAAAGTTTGCAGTGAAGGAGTGTGAGTTTCATCAATTCAGGATGGACCAGTAATTCTCGGGTCCTTGCTTCCAAGAGGATCTAGAAAAGAGGGAACAATGGTCATTTCAAAAAGGGCCACAGACACGTGCTGTTTGCTTGCCGCACCAGCTGTGCAGGATGCGTGCCCAACGACAAGGTCACCAGGAACCTCATCACTTGAAAGTGATGAGGCCAGAGCCATCAGGGATATATCTAAAGGGAGCATCTTTGACCCCTGTGTGCTTCCTAAGCTGCATGAGAAACTACAGTACTGAGTGAGTTGTGCCATTCGCAGCAAGGTAGTCAAGAATCGTCCTCGTGAAGCCTGGAAGGATTGAATACCCTCACCCAGATCTGGACTTGAGTCTGCTGCCCCACGCGCTCCTCCAAAGCCCATGTGAAGAAACAAAGTCCTTAAAGACTGAAGAAGAAGAACTCAGGGAGAAATAAAATAGAAATTATACTTTATTTTGCATGTTTGAATGTTTTTGTGCCAGATAGAGAGGGCATTGTGTATGTCATAAGGATTGTAATTCTTTTATTCCAAGTATTTAAGTGCGGTATGCCATATTACTTGTTTAAAAAAAATAGTTTATGTTCATAGAAACTGGAAAATAGATTCTAATTATTGAAGAGTATACTCAACCAGCAGCCACAGTTGTTTCTCTTATCTGCCTCACTGAACTTTGTGAAGTTCTCCCAGCATTCACTGGGTGCTGGAGAAGGTGGACATTTGAATCCACATGCTGTTTGATAGCTTTTTGACCATGAGCAAATTAGTTTCTTCACTTACAAAATTAGGGCAACAATATCTCCTTTTTAGAGTATTTATGAAGATTAAAAAACAAATCACAGGGCCTCCCTGGTGGCGCAACAGGTTAAGCGCAGCACTGTGGAGCTCTCGGCAGCTGCAGGCGCTGCAACGTGAGTTTGATACTCCACTGGGGAGATTCCCACATGGTGCAGCAGACCTCTCCTGGGGAGATTCCCACATGGTGCAGCAGACCTCTCCTGCCTCACCGCTGCTCCCCTCAGCAGTGTACTTCAGTCGATCTGCCTGTTCTGCTTCCTTTTCTGTCTCTGGTGAACCCTCTCACCACCTCACATCTCTGGCCTGAACCCCAGCTTGTATGCATAAATAAATAAATCTTTAAAAATAAAAAATAAATCACATTAAGCAAGTAGTATAGTCTCTACAACTCCAATAAGTATAAATAATCTTTGTTATTCTTTCAAAATTCATAGGTATCTCCTATCGGGCAGGTAGCAAGATTTAGCTAGTAAAAATACAAGCCCCAGATTTAAATTTGAATTTCTGATCAACAAGAATAATTTTTTAATATGTCCCAAATATTACATGGAATATACGCGAGTATCTATTGTCTATATGAAATTCAAATTTAAATGGGTATCCTGTATTTCATCTGACAAAATAACTTTTTTAAAAGTGAACTGAGCTTAGGCATAGTCAAATAAACCTGAAGAGGAAAACACTGTAACTAAACTTGATAATTCATCTGCTTATACGTGGTGGACTGATAATCCCCAAAACACTCTGTATTTTCTCTTCCGGTAATGCCTAAGTATCACATCTCAGAGAAGCAGATAATTCCTATGAGGTAGCATGTAAAAGAGTCCCCAAACTGGCCTATTGGATCTCTACTCGGTCTTAGCCAAAAAGCTGGGAAGCAATGAAGTCTATTGGATCTAGTCACTATTTTAAACTAGGCGTAGGATTTTTAAACTACTTACTGAATTCCGTTTGTATTTGTCTTCATTTGGAAAACTAAATAGGAAAAGCACTAAATAGGAAAGAAGCAAATAAGACCACTGAAAAATACAAATTGTAAATCTCTGACAGCATTCAATTTATTTGAAACATTATCTCATGATGTTCTTGTTTACCATTTTTTCTATGTGAGTGCCACGTATTTCTCAGTGTTTGTAATTGGCGCGCGCACAGACGCGCGCGAAAGTGAATGGGTTCATATTGCATTCCAAACAGGCTCTACATATCCCCTCTTACTCAAACTAAAAGTCTGCTATCTACTTCACCAGTACTTTTGCTCTCCTGTAACTTGTAGTTATATTTTTAATGAGATAAAATTAGTTAATTACTTCCATTCCTTCAGTTCTGCTCATGAACAAGAACAATACAGCACTCTACTGTTTGCATGGCTTTCATGTCAAATTCAACAAACACTTCTGCAGATAATTTGATGTCAGTGTCCTCAAGAGAGCAATAGGATTTTTGTTGTCATTCCCAGAGTTACAATTATAAATTTACCTTTCTTAAATACAGGCAGAAAACCGCTTTATAGTAATAAATTCTCCTCTCTCTTTTCCAATCATGGAAGACATAATTAATAACTCTTTGCTTTGATAAGTGAGCAAATGAAAAATGTTAAAATTTCAATATCTATGTACTTTAAAGCATTTGCAGGTGTGTTTAAACTTTCAAATGGATTATAATTCACCATTCCGAGTAATAATGTGTGTGCTACATCTCTTCATTCATGATTGCATTTGCTAATAAAACAGAGGCACTGTTTCATTTATTTTTTTCCTAAAACAACGCACTTTCTGATGAAGCTCAAAGCCACTTAAGTCTTTCCAACTTGCTCAACAGTCGCAAGAGCTCTGAACTCTTCAGTTCCATCTCGTGGAGGAAAAGGCCGACTGCACCCTTAGCTCATCCAGCACCGTGGAAAAGATGAAAAGTCGGGCGCGTTTTTCAGGCATCAACATTAAACGAAAAATTGATTTCCTGTAGCTGAAGAGTCTAAGGGTGGAGAAAAAGCAGGAGGCTTTTTAGTTGACAGGAAAGCATGTATATTGATTCCACCGATAAATTCAACTCAATCTGGCGAAAATTATACTCCGTTTAATTAATACTGGTAACACTGGCATATTCAGAATGAAATTCCCCTTGACCTGAGGTTTCCGGTGAAATCCGTCATGAGAGCCAAGTAAGGACATTTTCTGAGCAGCAGTAACTAATACGCTATATGCCCTCAAGAGCTACCGCAGCATAGTATCTCTTAGTCACGTCACAGAGTCCACAGGAGAACGCCGGGGCACGGCTGGGAGGCAGGAGGGGAGGGGGTGTTAAGTCCACTCCTCGGGGAAGGCGCCCTGGACCGACCGCTGCCGACCTTGCTGTCCCGGTACCGCGCCGCAGCAGGCGAGGAGCCGAGAGGACGCCGCGCCGGGGCGGGCCAGAGTCTTCCTTCGGGGAGCCTGCGGCTCGCGGACGCCAGCCTTTTGCTCGTTATTATAAATTCGCTTCTTAGTAAGCCCTCGTGATTTAAAAAACGCCCTGTGTAGTCTCTGCTTCCTCCCACCCCGGCAGATGCAGCCGGGAGCGTCCCCCGCAGCCCGGCCCGGCCCGCGGGGCGGGGCTTGGGCGGGGCCGGGGCGGGGCGTCCTCATCGCCTCCGGCCGCGCCGAGCGGCCGGCGGGAGGCGGTAACGGCGGCGGCGGCGGCGCGGGCCCAGCGGCGCGGGGATTGGCTGCGACGGGCGGAGACGTCAGGCTCCCGCGGCCAGAGCGGCCGCTCGGCCCGGCGCGGCGCAGTCGGCTTGAGTGAGCATCGCTGCGAGGAGGTGTCCTGAGTCCTCCTGCCTTCCGCCGCTGCCGCCCAGCTTCACCGCTAGAGCCGGGACGCGCCTCCGCGCTCCTCGCCGCCTCCACCCCCGCGGCCGCCGCTCCCCTGGCCGTCGACACCCACCATGACGAAGAAAGAGAAGAAGTCCTTCAACCAGAGCCTGGCCGAGTGGAAGCTCTTCATTTACAACCCAACCACCGGAGAGTTCCTGGGGCGCACCGCCAAGAGCTGGGGTGAGCGGACGGCGGTTGGGCCCGGAGCCCGCCGCGAACCCGGGGGCGCCGGGCGCGTTCGGGTGGGAAAGGAAAGATCGGAGGCGGCTCCCTGCGCGGGGCCCTCGGGAGCCAGTCCAGCCTCCGCCACCCGCCGCGGGTCGCGCCCGGGGCCGCCAGACTCGAGCCGAGCCGGCGACGAGGGAGCGCGGCCCCATTCATTTATTGCCGGGCGACCCTCGGCTAGCTGTCGAGGCAGCGGGGCCCGCGAACAGCCCCAACCCCGCTGCGCCGGCTCCTCTTCCCCGCCGGGAGTGGGGCGCACGTGCTGCCCGGGCCTCCCGCCCCGAGCGGCGCCGGAAGCCGGGGACCCCCGCCCGGAGCCAAGCCCTGGGCGTGCGGGGGCCCAGCGCCCTGGCCTCCTTTTGTAGGGAGCGCGCCGACCGGTAGAGGCCCTGGCGGAGGCGCGGGGCGTTTCGGGGAAGCCAGACCCAGCCCCACGCCCGGGGAGAGGAAATTTCCACTCCCGCCGCTATCTTGTGACTCGTCCACGCTGCCTCTCTAACCGGTCGGAAGAGCGAGAGTGAGTGTTGAGTGTGTGGTTGCATGATTGTGCGGCGGTGAGTTCATCACACAAGAACACGCGATTATGCTCTTGAATTTGGGCAGTGAAAAGACCTTTTAAGAGGTTGATTCATCTCTAATTCCTTTTTAATTACGAAGATTTTCTTACTTACAAATTTGCTTCTTTGGGGGAAAGTAGAGCCTGCCTGGACAGCACAGTTTTTGTACCTTTAGAACGTGTGATGGTTGTGTATGTTAGCAGTTTTTCTCCGCAGAGTTCTTTGTTTTTAAAGAAATATCTAAACCATTCGTCAGTGTCGTACTGCTGTAGGGTTTCTTTTTTTTCTCCCGAAAAGTTAATGTCGTAATGAAGATTTGTGCTCTTTTTTTTTGTCTTTATACTTAAGTAAACACATTTTACTGTTTTCTGCCTTTTGAAAAATATTTTGTTATTGGGTCTCAACAAATCTTTTTCTGAATGAATACATTTCTAGAATTGAGAGCTATTTGGGCAAGATATGTTGAGGAAACGCATCAATAGAGTAAATTAGCTATAGCTCAGAAAACTTGCTGCTGAGTGAAATCAGCTCTAGACTGGAAAGGCTTCTTGAATTGTTATCACAAGCTGAAAGGGGCCTTGGAGGTTTTTTAGCCCAACCCCCACACTAAAGATTAAAAAAAAATGAGATCCAAAGAGGTTGTGATTTTAGCTTTTTGTAAAATTACATATTCCTCAGAGCCAAGAAAAGGATCCTTTTCTCTTTTAACCATACGGCAGCAGTTGTGTTATTTTACAGATGCTATGCCTAACTTGTATGATATTACAATTTTTATTGAAATTACTATCTTCGGGGGACAACCCCCCCAATAGTGTGGTAAGGAAATCTTGGTCCTGGAGTGCCTTTCTTTCCATTCTTCGACAGTGTTTTCTCATTTCCAGTGTTATCTTCACCTTATTGCAGGTGGTGTCCCTTACCTTTGTATTGTATGATGGTGGGGTAGAGATTCTATTTGGTATACACATTTAAATACCTTGTGCATAAGTTTTCAAAATATAGTGCTTTATATGAGGGTAGTACAAGTGAAGTTGGGTTTAGTTTTGGATTAAGGTAATACCTTTTTTCAAAAATAAAAGTAAACATCTTAACAAATAGTGAATTTCTGTTTATTATATGGAAGAGCCTTGTGGCTGTTATATGAATAATAATAAACCCATGCACAATGCGTTACATATATGAAAATTATTAATGATTTTAGGCAAATTTAAGGGCATCGCTCCAAGAATGTTATGTGGGGGAATGGTTAAGTGGAGACTGGAATCCATACTTTGTCGTCAATCTGGGTATCCTACAACATGAGGGTCTGTTGAAGAATTCGCAGAAAGGAGTGTGTGGACTGATATTATCACCCTAGAGATACTCACTATTAACATCCAGTATGTATCTTTTGGGGCAGACTTAAGAAATGTGTAACTTTTAAATTGTATGTACTGTGTGATCTCTTTGAATTTAATGTAGGTGAATTTAATGGAATATTGACTTTGGTAAAATTGCTGAGTTTATTAGTAGGTAGAGAAAGGACATTCTACCCCGAAGATTTTGTAAAGACATTCGTTTAAGATGTTTTCTAGTTTTTTTTCCCATTTAAATCTTTAGTTCACTTGTCCCATCCAGTGTGGCGGTTCCTTACCAAGTACAGTAGATACATTAAGACCACATATTTAAAAAACAATTTTGTAGTTGATATTTCAGATAGAGTAAAAAATACTGCATGTTATATCACATTGCCTGATTTGGAAGCTTTTTTGAATAACTACTTGTATATTTTACTAATATCTTAAGTTGGTGAAACAGTTTCAGAGTGCTTACATTCATATAATCACTTCATTTGATTTTCTCTGTCTTCTAAAGCACACTAGCAATGGAAGTGTACCTAGAATTGTTTCTCAAACTGAACAATAAGGACACATTGGGAATAAGTAGCATCATTTATGAAAACACAGGACAAAGAAAATGTAGCACCTGTCGCTGCAAATATTAGACTAAATGCATCAAATACAATTAAAATGAAAATATTGAATTAGGTTAGAGGTCATTCAGTGCTATTTCAGCTGTAAGTAATGGGCCTTGTGTTTCAAATACCACTTTTAAAAATAATGAATAGTAAAAATATCAGAATTTAATATTGAGTATGTCTACATGTGTACACAGATATTCTGATATAAAATGTATTTCTTAACTGTGGCTCACAGCAAAAAAAAAACAAACTTGAAAGTCACTAATTTAGCCCAACACCTCACTTCATAGGTAAGCGCATGGAACCCTCTGTTGTGATTATCAAAAATCACTCACTTAGTGATAGAATCCTTGGGCCTTCAGAGTCCTTTAAGACTTCATTGGAATTCATTATCTTGGAGTTATCTGTCAATGGATACTTTTTAAATAAAACTTGTTGCTGATTTGCAGGCATGAACAGGATATTAGACCAACAGCACTCACACAGAGCATTTTCTTCTTCACTTCGCATTTCTTATAGTCTATGAACTGCCACTTTGTTTCTGCATCCTACCTCAATAAATGCACTGCTTTGCAGATCAGACCCCATCCTATCTTGGATGTTTGACTGTAGAGGAGAAGGCAGGTGTGTTTGTTGTCCCAGTATCACATGATTTTGTAAGGGGCTTTTCTTTGTCCTGTGGAATGTGACATATTAAAAGAGTTTTACACAGATGTACACCTTTGGGAAAATAACAGAATTTGCCTGGCCCTATGTGCCATCTGTAAATGAAGGTCAGGGGTGGGAGTGATGGTGCCATCACACAGCAGGAGACCATTTCCCGGACTGGTGGTAGTGGAAGGGGGTACCTTATGTTGTATTTCAGATACCGTTGTAATTATGGTGACATGTGCTTTTGTTATTAAACACCTTCCTCCCACCCCCAAAATAATTTGATTTCTTTAGAATTGACTTTTGACTTAATAGAACTAAATTACATGTATTTAGAAGTTTAAAATTCCTCTCTTTATTAACTTTTCCATGATTTTTGCACTTTTCATTAAGGATTGGACTGTGTAATAGGAGGAAAAAGCTTTGAAAGATAAAATTACTTTTTAATTATGCATTTATTACATTGATTTTTGAAGTAAATTGCCTGTAGTCTTTAACTGCTTACTGTTAATATTTGGTAGTCTTTTTCTTGTATGTAAAGATGTTTTTAATGTATAAGCAAAATTTTAAAGTATATAGTTAGATACCTAATTTAGCTTTTAACATTTAAGGGGAATGGTTTTTTTTCCTCTGCCACCTCCTTAGAAATTGATATATTGGGCGTGTTCTCTACATCACCTCTGGGGACTGACCATGCTTCCTGTAAGAATTTATTCTGGTGGCTTTATAATTTCACTGGCTTATTTCTCTTCTATCATCTCCTGTACCATTCCACAGTTTTCTCCCTACCCCTTTTGTCCCTATTTCCTAGCATGTGAACCTCTTCCTTCACCTTGCTGTGGTCTACTCAGTTGTCAACTTAGCTAGCCTGATAGCTAGTAAATACCTTTGAACCATTCTTTGTCTTAAGGCTGAAGTGATTAAATACTGCTGTGTATCCCATACCTTTTATTCTTAAAGCATTTATGGTTTTATCCAGTGTTTCTGTTGCCCATTTATTAGACTATAAGCTTATTTGTGTCCTACTTATCTTTCATTCCCTAACACCTAACCTGTTGCTTGGCAATTAGTAGGAATGAAATAAAAGTCAGTTGAATGAATGAGCAGTATTATGAACTGTTCCCATCAATTAGTCTTAGGCAACTTTGTTTTTAATGTCCTTCATGGCATTGGTGTGTCAGTATAAAGGTACCCCCAAAGCTTGGGCATTTACACACACACACACCCTTTTTTTGTATGGCTGCAGCACTGATGGGTTTTCATAGAAGTTCAGTGTTCAAATGGCAGCTTCTGCTTTCTCATTGGAGACTCAACTGAGTTTGTGACATACCTGGGTTGTGCCTGTGGTTAGGATAACCAGGGTTATCATCCAGATCTCCCACTTCCTGCTATAAAGTGCACATTTCAGCTCCTTAACAGTGCTCTTATAAGGATTTTTTTCTCATTTTAAACTTAGCTGCTCTCAAATTTAATGGGTTGTTGCTAACATTATTGAAAAGAATTCTCTAGCTTAATGGCCTCTCCCACACCACTTTAAACTTTGAGTCAGTGTTTGGCTCATGGGAAGGTATGACTTTGGAGCCCATCTTCATTTGAGGCATGAGGTACCTTTTTTTGGTGTTTTCTGTCCCATTTAAAAAAAAAAAAAGTGGCCCTTTATCTATCCTTACCACAACTCCCGCTTCTACCATTCCTTTCCTTGTTCCTTTCTGTTCCCTTCCTCTTGTTTCCTAAATGTATGTATAACATAGGTGTTGTCTGTGTCCTTGTTTGCATCCTTCCAGGCAATCTCATAAAACAGTTGTAAAAGTTACAAATTTTTCTTCTCAGTTAACATCTGTCTCAAATTCCGTTTGTTTCCCATAAACTGGAGAGCATGAGGCTTAGGTGTTTTAACTATATGACTCCAGTCCTTATATCTCACCAGTTAAACAGAGCTCTTTTCCTTTCTCTACTGAAGTTCTGAGTTGCTGCTATATTTGCACCTTCTAAAAGCATATCAGTATCTTTTTTTCCTCATCTGGGCTCTAAGCAGCTGGCCAGTAGTGCCAGTTCTTCTGTAGCATCTCTTGAATCTGCTTGTGAGCCACACACTCATTGCCACTACTACAGTTAATTCAGGAATTAATTTTCTGCGACGTACAGACACTTTCCTCCCCCAGCTAGCTTGTAGAAACACATTCAGAGGAAGCCAGGGTGCTCATTTTTCGTTGCTTCAAAACACTAACCACCATTTCAAATTTCATAACACTTAACACTCCCACCCATTCTATAACCACTTTACCAGGATCTTGTAGTGCCATTTCTTACAAATTCTGATTTAAAAACTTAAAATATCAGATGAAGAACTTTTGTAACTTTTTCAAAGTTGTTTCACATTTAAATAGACCATTAGACTTTCCAACTTTGCTACTTTGAGTGTTGATGACTCTGGGAAAGGAAGACTTTTACTCCTAATGCATTCCCAGGAAGATTCTAGGGATGGATTCAATCACTGTGACCTAAACCAATATACCCTCACTGCAGTCAGATTATTGCTAAAGGTACAGCTTTGATTGTACTACTCTTGATATCTAAAATTGCTTCAGAAGGTTTCAGTAAATTCCAAGCAGCCAGGAATTCTAGGCTTATTCCATATTGGCTTAGAGAAGTAAGTTTCCAACCTTATAATATGTCATTTCCCACCTGACTCATCATATTCCACATGTCATAACCAAATGAGTATATCTGTGGCCCCTTGGTCTGGAGTACCCTGCTCATTCTCTCCCCCAGGCCCTTCATTCTCTGCTGCATAAATTCTTCGAAACTTCAGAGACCTAGGTTGAGTGCCAGCTCTCCCACACACCTTGCCTTCTCTGCTATGCTCAGGTGACTATATTAAACACATTTCTCTCTCTCTTAACACCTAAAACTTTGTATCCTGGATTGTATTTTTTTTATAATCTATAAAATATATTTACAGAATATTTTTATATATTTATGTGTATATTTATCTCCTACTAACTGGATGTTTGCACAGAGCATGATATATATCTGCATTTTATATCCCTACAGCATCTTGCACATAGTAAGCACTTACTACTTTGATGAACAGTTAGCATTTACCCATTTCAGCTTGTGGTTTACCTATTTGTTGGGCTAACATTGAGAGTATAGCGGGTTAGTTGGGATATTTGTGGAGATATTTGTACATAAGGGCATGCTTGCCTTAGTTCACTGTGATTCTGTTCCATTAAGCTTCTCTTTCATTTTGACTTTTCTAGATACAACGCCAGAATAAAATTAAACCTGTGGGACAGATCTTCAAAGTGTACCGATAGACTAGGGAAATGACCAGACTAGAATTCAGAATATAGACCTAAGTTCTAGTTCCACATCTCCACCTAAGCTTAGGTAACTCATTATCTAACTTAGAATCATCAGATAAAATCTGATTATTTTCATTTCCGCTATAAGAGAAACTATGAGATTTAAATGTCACTTTGAAATGAAATTGCTTATATAAATATGCTTTAGAACATGAGGCAGCAAACTTTTTTAAGGATTAGGTAACATTCTAGGCTTTGCCAACCATGCTGTCTGCTGTTATTATAGCTTGAAGGTGGCCATAAGCATTATGTAAACTAATGAGCCTAGCCATGTTTCATATTTTATTTACAAAACTGGCAGCAGTCATGGTTTGCTGACCTGCTTTAGAAGTTAGTAGTGGATGTAGACTGACCCCAGAAACCTGAACCTGGTCTTTAATGAAAGTTGGGCTGTTTCTTGCCTTTGTTCTTTTCATATAACAAATTGAAACTATTGTTTCAGTTGTTAAAAAATAGATGTAGTAAGTCCACTGTCATCCTGCGTTATCTTCCCTGGGTAACTACTGTTAACTGTAATGGTTATTAAAATCTAGCATTGCAGTATATCTGCTTTGGATGAAGGTTTAGCAGTTTCCTTTTTCTTTTTTTTAGATTTATTTATTTTTGCATACAAGCTGGGGTACAGGCCGGAGGTGTGGGGGGGGTGAGAGAGTTCATCAGAGAGTGGGGGAGCAGACCAGGCAGATCGGCCAAAATAACACTGGAGAGGGGAATAGCGGGCAAGGCAGGAGAGGTCTGCTGCGCCATGTGGAAATCTCCCAGACCGGGCATCGAACTCGCCCGCACACACCGCAGCTGCCACACACACCGCAATGCTTAACCCATTGCGCCACCAGGGAGGCCCAGGTTTAGCAGTTTTTTATAAATGTAAATATACACCTACCGTATACTCCACAGTTCTGCTTGTAGGTGTTTATCCAAGAGAAACAAAAACATCATGTCCACAAAAATACCTATACATGAGTATAGTAGCTCCAAACTGATAACAATCCAGGTGTCCATCAGCAAAATGGATTAACAAACTAGTATATGCACAGAATTGAACTACTACTCAACAGTCAAAAGGAACAAACTGCAGATACACAAAACATGGATAGCTCTCACAGGCTGAACAAAGAGAAGGTACTTACTATTATATGATTTCATTTATATGAACTCTAAAACAAGCAATACTATGCTAGGGGGTTGGGGGGAGAATGGTGTTTGTCCCTAGAGTGATAGACTTGGGGAGGATCATGAAAGAATGTTACAGGGTGATGATAATTTCTGTACATAGGGGTCAGAAATGGTGCATTGGAAGTGTGTGTATTTTACTGAATGTAATTTTTCCCCTTCAAATTTAATTGTTTATAAATGCTGAAATGTTGAGGGGTGAAGTGTACTGACATTGGTAACTGGAAATACATTAATAAGATAGATGGTGAATCACTGATATAAATATACAACGTTACCTATAGAATCTAGGTGGGTTTTCAAGTATACACTTTTCTATGTTTGTAAATACTCCCAATTGAAAGTTAGAGAAAGAAGAATGCATGAATGCATTCATGTTTCTCTTGATTGCCTTCCACCAATATGGAGTCTTTCCTATGAATAATGGTAGTTTGTATCAGTTTTCCCTCTAGTTCTTTTTTGGTGCATTCACATATGTATATATGTACACATGTTTGTATGTATGGATACATATGGAATATATAGGAATAGTGCTTTTTTCCTACTTTTCATCAGTAACAGAAATGTATATCCTAGAACTTGCTTTTTCCCACTTTGTTTTAACTGTTTACATGTCAGTAATAAATTTCTCATTCTGTTAAATCATTGCCTCATATTCCATAGTATAGTGATAGTACATCCAAAATGTGTGTATGTGTGTGTGTATTTCTTTGTGATGAACTTATCTCTTAAAAGTTGTTGAGTGGGGGCATCCCTGGTGGCACAGGGGTTAAAGTCTCAGCACTATCAAGCTATCCCAGTCATTGAAGCATGAGTTCATTCCCTGGCCAGAGAGCTGACCCACATGGCCCAGCAGATCTCTCCTGTCTCATCCACTGCTCCCCTCAGCAGTGTATTTCAGTAGATCTGCTTGTTCTGCTTGCCACTCTGTCTCTGGTGAATCCTCTCACCACCACCACCCCCCACATACCTCTGACCTATACCCCAGTTCTTATAAGCATAAATAAAATAAATCTTTTTTAAAAATTGTTGATGAGCCTCCCTGGTGGTGCATTGGGTTAAATGCAGCGCTGTGGAGCTGTTGTCTGTGGAGCTGTTGTCATTGGCCAGGGAGATTCCCACATGGCGCAGCAGACCTCTCCTGCCTCGCCCCCTGCTCCCCTCTCCAGTGTTATTTTGGCCAATCTTTCTGGTCTGCTCCCCCACTCTCTGGTGAACCCTCTCACTGCCCCACACCTCTGGCCTACACCCCAGCTTGTATGCAAAAATAAATCTTAAAAATAAATAAATAAATAAATAAATAAATAAATAATTGTTGATTGAACAGATGATGACCTCTCTCTCACCTCTAGCTTGTTGCTCCTCTTGGCAGTGTATTTCATAAATCCTTTCTTGTTCAAAAAAAAATTGCTGAGTGCATGTGTTAGCTGTATTTATCTAGGATGGATACTGAGAAAAGGTATTGCCAGTTTATAGTATATGCTTATTTTTATTAATAGATTGCTCTCCAATGACCTCCCTGGTGGGGGTTTGTGGGGATACACGGTGGTGGTAAGCCTCAGCACTGTGACTGCTACAGCCTGAGTTTGATCCCCAGCCAGGGAAATGACCCACATAGTGCAGCAGACCTCTCCTGTCTTGCCCACTGCTCCCCTCAGCAGTGTACTTCAGTAGAGATGCCTGTTGTGCTCCCTACTCTTTCTCTGGTGAATCCTCTTACCCCCATACCTCCCAGTTCTTCTACACAAAAATAAGTAAAAAAATAGGTCGCCCTCTAAATCTGTACCAGTTTATATTCCCATCAGCAGTGGGTGAAGGTGCCTAATACCTTCAACTTTCAGATATTATTATTTATTATGATATTATTATCACTTTTTAAAATTTTTGCTAGTTTGATGAGATGCTTGCATCTGGTTAAATTTTCAATTTCTCAGATAACTGCAACCGAGCTTACTTTTATGTCTGCTGCGTTTCCAGTTCTTTACAGTAACTTGCTCATCTATTTGCTCTTTTATCTCAAAAATTGTACTTGTTTTAAATTAACATACCAAATTTAACAATCTTTTATGGGTTCCTAATCACTTATCCAAAAATATATTTATTGGTCAGTCCATTTCCTAATGGTTTTGAAAAATTGCCACTTTTGTTACATGCAAAAGTCCATTTTATATGGATCCTTTTTTGGATATCATGTTCAGTTTGTATCTCTAGTCCTGTGTCATCACACTAAAATATGTAAGTTAAATATAAAGTGTTTGTAAAGTAAAATGTGGGAAATTTGTGAATGTACTGTCTGTCCAGTTTTGGTATTGTATAGTGCATGCCTAATAAAAACCATTTAGGTAACTCACAGAGTATACAAAAAGAGTAGTTTATGTACAGAAAAAGAATATTACTTGGAAATGATTGGTTGGGGGATTGATTAGAAAAGTGATATAGTTGGGAGAACCAGCTGAAGTCATTTAGACATAATGTCTCTTGGCCCTCCCTGGTGGCGCAGGGATTAAAGTCTCAACGCTATCAAGCTGTCGGCAGCCACTGCTGCATGAGTTCTATCCCTGGCCAGGGAGCTGACCCACATGGCACAGCAGACCTCTCATGTCTTGCCCACTGCACCCCTCAGCAGTGTTTTTCAGCAGATCTGCCTGTTCTGCTCCCTGCCTGCTCTGTCGCTTGTGAATCCTCTCACCCCCTGCACTTCTGGCCTACACCCATTTCTTGTATGCATAAATAAAAAAAAATCTTTAGATAATTGTCTCTTTTAGAGGTAGAGTTCTGGTTTACTTTTTGTAAAAACTGATTTAAAGGTACCTGTTTTCCTAAGAAGTCATTTTTTCAAGTTTATTTGAAAACTGATTTTATTGGTGAAACTAAATGATTTTGTAAGTCATAATTGATTTTAGTGCATGTCAGACTAGGATTTTCTTTGTGGTCTACTCTGACTACATTATTTTAAATTTTGATTTATTTTTGTTTTATAAAGTCTTTTTAATGCAAGGATTGTTGAGAAGTCTATTTTTTTAAATCTTTATCTTAGTTTATAATATATTCACTTTGATTTTAGAGAATGCAGCCTCTATTTCCTGATATTTTTAATTTTATTTGTTTATTGGTAATTTAAGCCATGGTCTGTCTGGGGGCAATGGCCCAAAATATATAAAGAATATAATTTCTGGTGACTACAAAGTTCTACATATATTAGATAACTGTTGTGTTTTTAAAATACTGCTCTTGTTGTCATTTACTCAATTTATATTTCTGGAAGAGTTATGTTAAAATCTCTATGAATTAATTGATAAATTTTTATAATTCTGCTTTTGCTTTATGTATTTTAAGCCAATTAGAATTATGAAGGATCATGGCTATTGTACTGTATTTTCTTTATGTCTTTTAATTTACTTTTTATTAATGCAAAATATCTTCACCCTGTTAATTTTTCTTGACTTGAATTCTTGCTTGCTTACAGTAATTATGCCACATTTACATTGCCTTCTTTTAGCCAGGGTCAACTTTATTTTCAACCATTATATGTTGAATATGTGTTTTTTTCCTTCTATATGTTGTTTACTATATAAATAGTATTCAGTAAAAAAGAAATCAGTTGGATTTTTTTAACGCACTTTAACAATGTCTTTTATTTATGATTCATTACTCTTCAATTATTTCTGCCATACTAATGAACAAATTAGTATTTTTCACTTTTTATAAAATATAAACTAATACAGTAGCAAAAGGAGATCATTGACTGCCTAGTTACTGTTATGTGGAGTGCAAGGGGGCACAAGGACCTTCTCCAAGGGAGATAATACTCTGTATCTTTAGTGTAGTTATGGTTTCACAGGGTACCCACTGCCAAACTCTTTGGGATTGTGCATTTGAAGACAATAAAAGTTGTTATATTAGATCTGAGAATAATTTACATATGAGAAAGAAATTAAACCAACATTTGTTTAGATGCTACCAGTAAGTCTTAATGGGCTTCTTTTTCTCACCATTGTTCCACATTTTTCCTCTGTCTTACATTTTTTAAGAAAACTTTAAAAGATGTATAATACTAATTTTTTGAGGTTCGGTCTGTGAGCTTTATCCTTTTTTCAATTAAATGTAAATTTTTCTTGGGGAAAAAATGAAAAGATTAAGACAGTAAGTAGTTAAAGTCCATGTTGTCTTTGATTAATCCTACCTTCCTAATTTAGAAGTAGCCATTATTTTTTAATTTGATGTGTAAGTTTCTAGTTCCTTGACAACACTATATATTTATAGAATTTATAGAATGCTGTAATTCTTGAATGTTTTGAATTTAAGCATGTTGTATGTATCATTTCGAGGTCATGCCACACACACATACACATACTATATTTCACTTCCTTTTTAAACTATATGTAGTTTTCCATCATAGAATTTATTTCTCCTTTGTTTTGTTTGAGGACACTCAGGTTGTTAGCAGTCTTTGGGTGTTTTGTTTGTTTTTTCTGATATGCTTCAAGTATTTTTGTAATGAAAAACAGGTTCATTGCGGTAGAATTTCAAGGGTGGTGGGTTGAGCCCCCTTGTATTTTTGTTTTTTTGATAAATCTTTTAGTCCACAATCATTTTTACTCAACTTGGAATATATTACGTATTTGGCCAGTGCTAGATATGTTATCAGTCATAACTTCTCTACCTCAGGTAACCTGACTTTATCTTTTTAGAAACTTGAAGAAATTTTTCATTTTTGGTTTTCAGAAATTTCACTTGTCTGTGTCTGAAGTATAGTAGATTCTACAAACTTTGTTATTTCTTTGTACTTTCTTTTCCTTCCTTCCCCCTCCTTCCTTTTCTGATCTAATTCCTGTTAGATTTGTTGATACACTAGCTTTGTTCCCTTTGTCTCAACAGTTTGCACACTTTCCTCCTCTTTGCCCAGTGTTATAGATTACTTTGGCTTGATCTTTAAGCTCTCTGAATTTTTCTTTACCTTGGCCAGTTCTCTGTTTTAACCCTTCGAAGTTTTGTTTTTTCAGCACCTTCATTGAAGGATAATTGACACATATTTAAAGGGTACATCTTGAATTTCGGCATATATACATATATGTACATGTACTTACACTATTCTCATAAAAACTATCGCTCTAATCAGGATAATGAGCCAATTTATAACCCCCTGAACTTTCTCTTGCCACTTTGTAATCCAGCTCTCTCTCCCAGCCTCCCCAGTCTTTAAGCAAAAATAGATCTGCTTTTTGACACATTAGCTAATATTTTCTGAAAAGTTAAATAGGTGAAATCATATAGTGTGTACCATTGGAGATGGCTTATTTCATTCAGCATAATTACTTTGAGAAATAGTTCATGAGTAGCATTCCCTATTATATATGCCAGACTGTTCTTATGTTGGCGTGTACTTGGGTTGTATGCTGTTTCAGTGATTACAAATCTGAATATTTGTAAACCTTATCCTCTGTGAATAATTGTAAACCGTATGCTCTGTGAACATGGCTTGCTTTTTTCTTTTTTTTTTTAATTAGTTAAATATCTAGGAATGAATTGGCTGAATCCTAGCATAGGTATTTATTGCTAACTTTAAAAAATGTCAATCTGTTTTCCAAATTGTGGGGTTTTTTGTACATTCCCACTAGCAGTGTACAAGTTTGTTACTCTTCTTTGGGGCCATCACTTGGTATGATCATAGGTTTTTAACTTTCCAGCACTCACTAGAGCATGTATTGGTAGGTAGCTTGTGGTGACTTTGATTTGCCCTTCCCTGATGACTGAGCAGTTTTCCGTGAACTTATATTACATCTTCGGTAAAGATTCCGTTTAAACTTTTTTACCCATTTTTTAGAAATGTGTTTTGTTGTAAGAGTTCTTTATGTATTCTAGACACTAGTAAGTCCTTTATTGGTTACATGTTTTACAAACATTTCTCCAAATCTTTGGTTTTCTTTAAGTGTCTGAATTTTTCTTTCACTTGATTCACCTCCACTTAGTTTATCTACTGTTTCTTTATATTAATAATCAAAATAGAAAAATATCATTTTAGAGTTACTTTTTTGCCTTCTTTGTATTTTAATCATATTTTTGCCTGCCCCCCTCATTGTCGTTGGTTGCTTTCTTTGTTGAGTTTTAGACTTGACAGTATCAGATTAATTTAGTAATATTTGGGTCAGTCCTTCTCTTTATTTTTAGACTCTCAGCTGCCATAGCATACAGGGATGTGTAGGTAGCATTTGTAGCCAGGAGAGTTGTTGGTTGAGGTATGGAGACGCCTCCTTTATGTTTTTGCCAACCAACCCACAACATTGTCCAGATTTTCAGCCCTAGCCCCCGTGCGCCCTGCTCTGGTGTCAGGGTAGATGCTGCTGCTACTGTTAGTAGTTGCCTGGAGCAGGAGCATGTGTGCATTGGGGGTTGGGGCAAAGTTATGCTCGCTAAACTGTTCTGCAGTAGAGTCATCTAGCCTTTGACTTAGAGTTCCCCCCATTTCTATCTTTGGTGAGCTAATTCATTTATTTCTGAGAGACTTTTTCTTATAAAGTTTCTTTCCTTCCTCTTCCTGCTAGAGGAGATGGTGTCTTTTTCCTTTTTACCTCTGGCACTTGATGTCTATAATTATTCACACAACTGTCACTCTGAAACAGGACTCTTGAAGAGAAGGAACAAATCTTATTCTATGGAAGTATTTAGCACCCAGAAATCTCTGTCATTCTCTATTAACAGAATGCTTGAATGATTTATTTGTCAGAGAATAGGAGTTTTAACTATATAAGGTAAAAGTCTCAGCTTCCCAAGGAGAGCAGGCCAGATAAGGTACCACATGGAAAGGTTCTGCTCTGGATGTTTCTTCTACTGATAGGTTAATCTTAGACAGGTTTTTAAAATTCTGTTTGATCTTTATACTACCATGATTTTAATAAATATATAAAATGAGTTTGTATGTATACTTTTTATTATAAAACACAGTATGTTCTCACTAGTTTCAGAAAATTCACTCTTTCAGTGAGGCAAAAAAAATTTTTTAAGCGAACTACTAGAACAACTGGATATCCACATGTGAAACAGTGAGGTTGAACTCCTTTAACTCAAAATGGAACAAAGACCCAAACCTAAGAGCTTACAACTATAAAATTCTTAGAAGAAAATAGATTCAAGTTTTCATGAAAACTTTGCATTAGCAATAGTGTCTTAGAAATGACACCAAAAGTACAAGCAACCAAATAAAAAGTATACAGGTTGGACTTCATCAAGATTAAGAACTTACCCACTTTCCATGATACCATTGTGAAAATGAAAAGACAGCCCACTAAATGGAAGAATATAATTTTTATGAAGTCATTTACCTTCTTTTATCTGTAATATGTAAAGGATTCTTAGAACTAAAAAAAAAAACCCAGCTCAGTTGAAATACAGGCCAAAGATCTTAATATAGACAGTTCTCCAGAGAGATACAAAGGTCAATAAGCTCATGAAAAGGTGTTCAACATCATTAGCCATTAGGGAAATCTAAATTTGACCCAAAATGAAGTACTACCTCCCACCCTCTAGGATGGCTATACGAAAAGACAATAAGAAATGTTGATGAGGTTTGGGGAAATTGGAACCCTGCTGGTGGGAATGTAGAATGTTACAAATGCTTTGGAAAACAGTCTAGCACTTACTCAGAAGGCTAAACATAAGAGTTACCATATGACCTAACAGTTCTACCACAGGTAAATGGAATGTAAATTATGCCTCACTGAGTCATTTTTAAAAGTTCAAACTATCTTTTCTTTTCAAAAATTATACTTGCCTCTGCTTTAAATTTTTAAAAACCAAACAATGCACATTTATTTATCAAGGGGAAGTAGTTCCTGATCATCAAAATTCACTGACTGAGGAGGGTACATTTTTTTCTGGTTCTTCAGATAATTACAAAGTTTGCAGAAGTAGTGCATCAGGTCACAGGGTCTCGAAAGTGTTGAGTTGGCTGTGCGTGTCCAGTCTTTGAAGCCTAACGATGCCCCCTGTCCACATTATGTGTGCTGGTGTTACAAGCATTTTCTATTTGTCCCAGGTTTCTGGCACAGAGCTTTTAAACATTCCCTTGGAATTTCCTGAGTGATGATAGGAGCACCTTTTTTATGCTATTGCAGTGCTTATAGTAACCCCCTAGATTGCTTTGACATGGGACCTTGTTCCTCAGAAAGATCAGCCATGTTGTTAGAGGGTAGGGGAGATTGGGTCTAGTCACATGGCCAATAATTCGATCAATCACACCAACTTAATGAAACCCTTATAAAAACCCTGGACTCCAAAGTTTAGTAGCGCTTCCATGTTGCGTAACACATTGACGTGCTGAAAGGGTGATATGCCCCATACTGGTAAGGAGAGGACATAGGGACTACATTTCCTCAGACCCCCCAACTTCCTGGATAATAAATTACAGTCCTAAGTGTAGTGTAAGTGAATTCCACAAAAAATTCTAATAAATTATCAAACCAGGGGGCAGTGGAAATCTCGAAGATTCGTAACCAGTTGTTCTCGAGTTTGGGTGGCATCTGAAGTGAGCATATTCTTGTGGTAGACTGATTCCTGAACTAATTGGAGTCTTGTTCTTCTAGGTTTGGTGTGTAGAACTGAATCATTGGGTACCCAGTTAAGGTTGAAAAGTTAACTAGATAAAACCATTTCTTCCTGCTTAGTTTCATTTGTAGAATCCATATAAATTAAACCTCAATGTTAAAACATTTTTCTAAGAGTACAGTACAGTTGATTAGGTTAAACATTAAAACCTAAGTTTAGGGCCTTCTCTGGTGGCCTAGGGATTAAATCTCAATGCTACCTCTGCTGTGGTCTTAGTTTGATCCCCGGCCAGGGAACTAACCCACATATGACACAGCAGACCTCTCTTGTCTCGTGCTGTCCCCTTAGCAGTATATTTCAGTAAATCTTCCTGTTCTGCTCCCCACTCTGTCTCTGTAAACCTCTTGCACCTACGGCCTATGGCCTACTTCTTCTACCAAAAATAATAATAATAATAATAATTAATTAAATAAACCTGAAGTTTAGCCTTAAGGCCCAGTTGCAGTATCATTGCAAAGATGTTTCTAGATTGTTTTTCTGTCATTAAATCTGGCTTTTATCTTGCTTTCTTTTCTATAACTTGAATAATGGAAAAAAAAGTTGTTTGTTTTTTTTTTTAAGGATACTGGGGGGCAGGAAATTGTCAGGCAGAGGTATGAGCCAAGTCTTGATTCTAGCATAGCACCTGCTTATAACATAACCCCTGCTGCACTGCCTCCAGTGGCACCTGTTCTACCACAGTCCCATCACCAAAAATGAGAGTGGAAAGGGATTTTAAAATTGGGGCTTCTCAAGAAAGAGAAATGATAGAAAGTGGAGGCAGGTCAGTCAGTTCCTATGTTAGGGTGGGTGGAAAGTTTTTAGTTACTTGACAGTTCCTCTGTTGTGTGCCCTTCAATCTCAGCGTGAAAGTATAATACGAAGTAGCAGTTGTGCTTCTGTGACAGTGTGATGATGCATAATTGCCAGTTACAGCATTAAACTTCTTGCAAA
Source organism: Scalopus aquaticus (assembly GCA_004024925.1). Taxonomy (NCBI): domain Eukaryota; kingdom Metazoa; phylum Chordata; class Mammalia; order Eulipotyphla; family Talpidae; genus Scalopus; species Scalopus aquaticus. The sequence goes on from PVIJ01000476.1 coordinate 252,147, forward strand.
GTAATTTTTTTTAAGATTTATTATTTATGCATACAAGAACTGGGGTGTAGGTCAGAGGTGTGGGGGTGAGAGGATTCATCAAAGACAATAGGGGCAGAACAGGCATATCCACTGAAACCTGAGGGGCGCAGCAGGCCATATAAGAGAGGTCTGCTGTGCCATGTGGGTCAGCTACCTGACCGGGATCCAACTCACGCTGCAGTGCCTTGATGGCACTGAGACTTTAACCCCTGCACCACCAGGGAGGCCCTGCAAAGTAATTATTTTGGGTAAGCTGCTTTTTTTTTTTGTATACAAGCTGGGGTGCAGGCCAGAGGTGTGGGGCAGTGAGTGGGTTCACCAGAGACAGAGTGGGGGGCAGAACAGGCAGATTGATCGAAATACACTGCTGAGGGGAGCAGCAGGAGAGGCAGGAGAGGTCTGCTGCGCCATGTGGGAATCTCCCGGGCCAGACATTGAACTTGAGAAGCAGCAACAGCAGCAGCCAATGGCTCCACAGCGCTGCGCTCAACCCATTGGGCCAGCCACCAGGGAGGCCCTAAACTGCTTTTTTGGTGATTCAGTTGACATACAACTGTTAAAAAATAATTGTTTCTTCATAGTTTAATCCATATGTCTTTAGCTAGTTAATAACTTAAGGAAATTCTTGATAAGCTGGGGAACATTAGTGATAGAATAAGCACTGTTCAGGCTTCATTGTTTCCTGTGTTAACTAGCACAGAGATAGACAGATAAGGCCCTCTGCACTGCCGCGTACTACTGAGGGTGACCGAGGGTGACCCGGGTACTACCGAGGGTGACCCTAATTTGATACCTTGTCAACGTGTTAAACCTGCCAGCAAATTGCCTGAGTAACTATTTGCAAGTTTATGTAAGAGCGGAAATTATTACAGCTCAATGTTTGTAAGTGTCAGGTTTGGATCTTGTCAGAAGGATCTTAACTCAGAACTCATTTCTGTACTGAAAATTCCTTTTTTCCTTGATTTTACACTCTCTGCTTTCAAGGTTGATTTAATGGCCATAAGTATATGGTGTCAGATTTGGGACGTGGCTGTTAATTTGTGCATCTGTTTCACAGTTGTAACTCTATAGGAGGTGTTTAACACTTTTTTCTTTGTATAGTGGTTCTACAGAAGCAGATTGATCTACTTTGTTCATGTCTGCTATATGTGTTTTGTAACTGTTTCTCACATTTCAATTGTTATTTTTCCTAGAAATTTAAAATCAGATTGTGCAAATGGTATAAAAATATTTTGAGATGACTTAAAAACATGGCTAATTATACTCATCACTTTGTTTCAGACTTTTCCAGTATAATAACTTCTATGTGACGCCACAAACTGTTATAGACACACTCTGCCTGGTTTTGTGAGATTTTATTGGAACACAGTCCAGCCATGGTCTGCTGTGTGTAGGATTTCATTCCTACAAATATCCATTCATTCCTACAAATGATTCTAGATATGAAAGAATCATTTGTCTTCTATATTTCTCTCTCTTTTTTTTTTTCATTTCCCTTTGTGGTAAACTGATTATTTCTTTGAGATTGGTCTACCTTTTCTTTTTCTGCAACAGGATCGCAGTGTGTGGTAGGAAGGTGATGCTGTCTGAAGGTGACATGCTGCCCTCCTTCTGTCCTCTTGCTTCCTATTTTGGCCTCCTGGTAATTGGGGTGGTGGAGGGGGGATGGTAGGGTTACTAGTCTATATTAATATTATTTTACCTGAATGGGGGTGAGGTAGGGGTCAGTTTCCTGGCCTTCAATTAAGAAATAAAAAGTGTATCTAACTTTTGGGTATAATCTATTTTGGTCTCATGGAACCTTTTGAGAATCGGAAAGGCTGTGGAGTTACTCCCCAGGAAAAAGAGAGATATATTTAATTCTGTATGGCAGAAATCTTAGAAATGCTCTGAAGTTAATCCTTGCTGTGGTAGACATAGGGGAGGGCTCATAGCTTCCAGTTTAGGAGCCTGTTGTAGGCTCTCTGCTAGAAACTGAGTTAGACAAAGACTGGGGAATAAAACTAATGCTGATTCAATTCAGGGAAATTAAATGTTCTTCATTCACTACTGCCTTATCTGGAGATTATTTAATCCTTTATCCGTTTTAAACATTTCATAATGTGTAACTTTAACAATATGTCCTAATCCATAATTTTGATGGTGATCACTTCTGATGTTAGAACTTTGAATGTAGACATTTGAGAAAAAGAATTGATATTAGATGTTCCCAAAATAAATCATCGGGTTAGGATAGATATGTCTTAGTGTTTCCAGACTGTGGTGGGAAAGATGTTGACACTGCCAAATCTCGCTTTGTGCTGCTTAGCAGTAGAGTTGTGAAGTCGCTGATTGGGATTTTTGTTACTGATCTTGCCCTCTCTGGACTTTTGCTTGAGCTTTCCACTCAACCATTGTTTCTTGAGCTTTGTTCATTGAATGTCATCTTCATGATTTGCCTTCTCTGCACTTTTCTTGGCTATACTTTAAATCAACTCAGTTTTTAAAACTTAAATTTATGCAAATAATGACTGGGAGATATGGGCTCAATGCATTAATTCTTTTCTATTTGGCACTGAAGGGAACATGTACGTGTTGGGAGCTTTGTTCCAGCTTTCTAGGGACCGTCAGGTCCATTTTGGGAAACACTCCTCTGTGCTGGAAGATAAATCTTTAACCTTGAATTGGAAGTTTCTGATTTAACTCATATTAAACTAGTACTACAAGCTACTTCTGTGCCTGGAATCATCAGAGGAGAGAAAGGGTCATGAGCTGGGTGGGTGCTGCCTGCTGAAGTACCATTGCTTGAGCAAATTCTTATCATTCGGAGTATAGAGGCACTTGGCTGTGCATGGCAAAAGTTCTAGCCTTGCAATGGTTGGTTTGTTTTTTTAAGCTGGTATTTGTCTGTCTGTCTCTCACACACAATGTATTTGTGTATCTCAAAATTTCATAAATTTTATTTTTCTTTGCAGGTTTGATCTTGCTCTTTTACCTAGTCTTTTATGTGTTCCTGGCTGCGCTCTTCACATTCACAATGTGGGCTATGCTTCAGACTCTGAATGATGAGGTTCCAAAATATCGAGATCAGATTACAAGTCCAGGTAATTATGTTTCAATTATCTTCACTGTTTTTTTTTTTTAAGATTTATTTATTTATGTATACAAGCTGGGGTGCAGGCCAGAGGTGTGGGGTGGTGAGAGGATTCACCAGAGACAGAATGGGGAGCTGAACAGGAAGATCAACTGAAATACACTGCTCAGGGGAGCAGTGGGTGAGACAGGAGAGGTCTGCTGTGCCATGTGGGGATCTCCCTGGCCGGGTATTGGACTCGTGCTACAGTGGCTCTGGATAGCTTCATAGTGCTGCGCTTTACACCGTTGAGCCACCAGGGAGGCCCTATCTTGACTTTTAACATAAAAATTAGGTTATTTCTTTTCACCGTAATTCTGATTTCTATAGCAGATAGAAAATAAGCCATTAAATCTTGGGATTAGATGATGTGAAATTTTTTTATTTTCGTTTAATATTTAAGTATTAATTTAAAGATCTTCAAATTTATGGACTGATCAGCAGCAGTCTTTTGCCAGAAGCAAGCAGAAATTAGTATTGAGAATTACACTGAAACTACCTTTGACCAATATAGCTGTGAATATTATGTGACATTTTTGCTATGTAAATGACTAATTATATATTTATAAATTTATATTTATGAATTAAGCATTTTCTGCAAAATACATGCTTCATGGTTTAATAGCTTAGTATGAAAATGATAAAAAATATTAAGTAATGATATATCAATAAAGAATAAAATGAGTATACTCTCAATATGTTTTAATTCTCTACTGATTGTCATGAGGAAAGAAATTACTAGGATGCTAGAGAATATACTTTAGTACAGAAGAAAACATATCTTAAATCCTTGCTTAAATTATGTTTTCTGTTTCCTGATTTTATTCTTTTTAAATAGGTATTAGGGCCTCCCTGGTGGTGCAGCGGTTGAGCGCTGCGCTGTGGAGCTGTCGGCAACGCCCTATGCGGGTTCGACGCCCAGCCAGGGAGAATCCCACATGGTGTGGCAGATCTCTCCTGCCTCGCCCGCTGCTCCCCTCAGCAGTGTATTTCTAATCTGCCTGTTCTGTTCCCCACTCTGTCTCTGGTGAGCCCTCTCGCCGCCCCCCTGCCTCTGGCCTGTACCCCAGCTTGAACAAAAAAAAAAAAAAATAGGTATTAATCTTTGAATGCCAGCACTGGCTTCATTGTTGGATTTGACCCTTGTCCTCAAGGTGCTGGCAATTTTTATGGAAGTTAAAAGAAAAATAATGTGAAGAACTCCAGTGTATATAATGCTTCCAAATGTGATCAAGCTTGTAGAGATGTTAGAGAAGATGTTAGATGCGCGCGCACACACGCACGCACAGAGAGAATCACCAGTCCAAGATGTCTATAGTGCTGAGGCTAAGGAACCCTAGTCTGGTTCTTTGCTCACTACTCACTACATAGACTTTTGAATTATATCAACAAACTGAACCAAGTTCCCCAGTCAGTTTTTCTCGGAACAGTTTTTCTAACGATGTTTTGTTTTCCTTCATTTGCAGCTCGGATTTGTCTAAACATCACAAATAATTCTTACTTTATCAAAGACTAGCTCTATACCAGTTTTTTCCCCTCACCTCTCATGATAACCCTGTTTTCTTTCTATATAGACAAATTCTAAGGTGATTTTTTTTTTGCTATATGTTATATTACGTTATTTCTTAAAAAAAGATATATTTATTTATGCATACAAGAGCTGGGTGTAGGCCAGAGGTTGGCGGGCGGAGGTGTTAAGAGGATTCACCAGAGACGGAGTGGGGAGCAGAATAGACAGATCTACTGAAATCTGCTGCTGAGGGGAGCAGTGGGTGAGACAGGAGAAGTCTGCTGCACCATGTGGGTCAGCTCCCTGGCCAGGGATTGGACTCGTGCTGCAGTGGCTGCCGATAGCTTCATAGTGCTGATACTTAACCCCTTGAGCCACCAGGGAGTCCCAAGTTATATCACTTTAGTACCATGGAACATGATCTGATCTGTTTTAAAAATACTATAAAGTATTATAAAATGGTTTTTTGGCTTTTTTTTTTTTTGAAGATGTGTTTATTTATGCATTGAGCATTCATTGAATAGTTTTTCTATGGCAGACCTTAGCCTGGAATCTATAGACATGTTTATTATAAACTGTTTATAATTCTAAGAATAATATAAGCAATACAGTGTTTTTGATGTATTTAAGTATGCAGTTTTGTTTTGTTTTTGTTTTTTAAGATTTATTTATTTATGCATACAAGTGCCTGGGATGTAGGCCAGAAGTGGCTGGGAGGGTGAGTGAGAGGATTCACCAGAGGCAATGGGGAGCAGAACAGGCTGATCCACTGAAATACACTGCTGAGGGAAGCAGTGGGCGAGACAGGAGAGGTCTGCTGCGCCATGTGGGGATCTCCCTGGCCAGGGATTGAACTCATGCTGCAGTGGCTGCCGATAGCTTCATAGTGCTGAGACATAACCACTTGCACCACCATGGAGGCCCTTAAGTATGGAGTTTTAAACTGAGTTCCTTAAAAGTATTTATCCAGGGGGCCTCCCTGGTGGCGCAGCAGTTAAATGCTGCCCTGTGGAGCTGTCCGCAGCTGGGATACAAGTTCGACGCCTGGCCTGGGAGATTCCCACATGGCGCGGCAGACCTCTCCTGCCTCGCCCACTGCTCCCCTCAGCAGTGTATTTCCATCGATCTGCCTGTTCTGCTCCCCACTCTGTCTCTGGTGAACCCTCTCACCGCCCCACTCCTTTGGCCTGTATCCGAGCTTGTATGCATAAATTAATATTTTTTTTTTAAAAAATTATTTATCCAAGTATACTGTGTATTCAAGACATATTACCTAAAATATAAATCTACACACAAATTTTACCTAGTAGAGGAATATGTATTTATTAAATGTTTTCTCAGCATGAAGAGATTATAAGTAAATTGGGTTTTTTTTTTACTTGTATTTTCAAGTTTTTTCAAGGACCATATTTTTTAAATGACATCATTTCAATACTATTGCCCAGTAAATTAAATACTACTTTAACAGATACATACAGAATAAACACTGCCCTTGTCCAGTCCTCCTAACAAACATGCTAGCAAGTCCTTGCACGCACACACTGTCACAACCCAGTGGTTTAAATTGGAAGGAAACAAGAGTTACTTTAGTCTACACATTCTGTTGTTGATGATGATTTTGGGTAAGGAATTGTGTCTACTGTGTCAGCAGTGCATCTGTACCTCCTATTCCTGCCATGGTTTTTTACTTAAGTGTTTCAAATAGACTGTAATTATTAGGTACTAGGACTCCAAGACCACTGCTAGATAAGATCTAAGAAGACTAGCATCTGAAATTCAGTTTTAGACAGCTAGGTGTTAAAAACAAAATTTTTGTAAATTGAATCATTTAAAAATCCCTTTAGAAATTAGTCATGTAAAGAAATGTAATCATTTTTTATGACACATAGACATCTTCATGTTTTTCTTGAATTTGGAAATCTGGATTTTGTTTGGTTTTGGAAATCTCAATGTTTTATGTTTGAGTTTTTCTTTGAATGTTTTTATACAGTTATGTGCAATCTTTTACTTTTTTACTGACAGTATATCTTGTTCTTGCCGTAAACCCTTAAAAATAAGGACAGGCAATCTCAGACATAGGCAAGGGGTCATATCATACACTGGTTCAGCAGAGGTGTTATATTAAACACTTAAAAATCAGATAATTACTGTTGGTCTTATAGCAGTGATCTAGCAGTGGCTAGGAGACTAGGCCTATGGGATCATCCATATCTAAGTAATCTGGTACATAGATGTGGTAGGTGAGTGGGGTCAGGGACTGTTGTGCATGGAGGTAAGATATGCTCTGCTGTTTAGCAAGATCATGTGCTTTTGGGTAGTATTGATTCTAGTTTAACTCAAGAGCCTTACAAATTAACACAGGAAATAATTTAGGACTTCAAAGATACTGGATCTGACCTAAAAAGCATTAGATGTCAGTGAGCACCAATTTTAATGAAAAATAAAACCACACTTGTAATTTTCAGGTTCAGTGAAAGGCTTATCTGTAATAACCGACATGGGCAATGTTTAAAGACTAGTAAAAAGTTTAGGATTATTTTAAGAGTCTCATGCTCTACCAACTGAGCTAACTGAATGCTTTAGGATTATTTTAAATCCCATGTGCATTAATTCAAGGTGAATTAATGATCTAGTTATGGACCTCCATGGTGGCCTAGTGGTTAAGTTTTAACATCAACGCTACCACCGCAGAGGCCCACCGGTGATGGCCTGAGTTCAGGCCCTGGCCTGGGAGCTAACCCACATATGGCACAGCAGACCTCTCCTGTCTCTCACCTGCTGCTCCCCACTCTGTCTCTGGTGAATCCTCTCCCCCCCCCCCATACCACTAGTCTACACCCCAGATTTTTATAAGTAATAATCTTTTTTTTAAATGATCTACTTATATATAATTTTTTTAAACAAGGAAAGCTTGTGTGAAAATTTGGAAACCTGGCTATATTTCTAAGTGCTTATATTTTCTCTTTAATAAAGTCACACAATATGTATATAAACTTGAGTGCTGACACCTAATACAAAATTGTCAGTGGTTACACTCCAAATTCAGTATGTGAAAATTACTTTTTAATTAAAGAACAATGCTTACTCTTGAAGTAAGAATGTTTGTAACTATCGAGTTAAAATTGTGCAGGCCTCTTTCATTGAAAAAAGTGTGCTTTTTTTATGAATGTTTCCATATAGTTGTAATTTAAAAGACAAAAGTGCTTCAACTTGGATTTGCTAAACATTTCTCTGTAGGTGAATTGACAAAAATCTAAGTGTTTGATAGAAAAATGCATATAGAAAGTAACAAAATAAAACTTGCATTGCTTAGCAAGGAACAGCAATTATAACTAACTGCAGATAATCAGATTTAGGGGAGGTTTCTAACAGTTATTATCTGAGATAACTTTGAAGATTTGGAATTCATGTTCACTTTAAATATGTCTGTACTTTTGGGGCCTCCCTGGTGGCGTAGCACTTGAGCGCTGCGCTGTGGAGCTGTCGGCAGCGCGGGGGAAAATCCCACATGATGTGGCAGACCTCTCCTGCCTCGCCCACTGCTCCCCTCAGCAGTGTATTTCTGATCTGCCTGTTCTGTTCCCCACTCTATCTCTGGTGAACCCTGTCGCCGCCCCATGTCTCTGGCCTGTACCCCAGCTTGTATGTATAAATAAATAAATCTTTTTTAAAAAAAAATATGTACTTTCATAATCAGCAGGGGGAAGTTCTTAATAATCTTAAAGTACCTGCGAACACAATTTTCCATGTAATTTACTAATTTCTACCTTTTAGGGATAAGAGTAGGAAGAAGAGAAGAGAATTTGCTACAACTAATTCCCACCCATCCCCCTTTCATTTCTTCATAGGACTTATGGTTTTTCCAAAACCAGTGACTGCATTGGAGTATTCATTTAATGTCGATGATTCAAGCACCTATGCAAAGTATGTGGAAGATCTTAAGAAGTTTCTAGAGCGTAAGTACCTTTTTTAGAGTCAGGTAAAAGATTTTCGTCGTAGCAGTAACTAGTTCCACATTATGATGCTTTTAGAAGCATCATTTTTAGAGTTTGCTTTACTTTTTTTTTTTTTTCTTTTAAACACATCAGCTGAGAGGACTTGCAGGTAGATTTTAGAATTAGTTGTAAAAATATCCTAATTTTTCGAAAGACATAAAGGTCTAAACTAATGGGCAGTTGAATTGATTTTTCTTCCTGGCCCACTTTTAACTACCATTTCGCTTGACCTAACTCCACAGCGTAAACAAATAGTCACCAAATGCCCTAAACTATTGGTTTTTCATTGCTAGTCTCACTTCTTCCCTAGCCACACGTATCTACTCATCACCTTTTAGAACCTGTGGACTCTGTCTCCAAAACCTGTGTCTTTCCTAACACAACCTCCTGTCTTTCTAGTCTACTTTTTTCACTTAACTCACTATTCTTCCATCTCATTGGGATTTTTAATTCACTGACACTTTTATTTTGTCATAGTTTCCTTCTTATCAAGCTTATTAATTGGGCTTTTTTTTTCCCATTTAATTTTTACTTTTTGCCAGCACTCTAAAATCCCTTGCCCCTCTCAGTTTGCCTTGTCATAAACTTGTAAATTAATGAAGCCATTTAATTCTCCTAGATGAAGTTGTTCCTTGGAGTCTGCCCCTTAAGCATCTGGAGAAAGACTTCCAATAGGACTAATTACTAGCACAGTGGATATTTGATTACCTTGCTCAAATGGTCCCCCTCCATTAGCTATCCTACTGACTTTCTCTGAATAATTCTCTGAGGGAATTATTTTAAACCTGTATCCCCTGACTTTTGCCACTATAACTCACTTGCTTCATGTAACCTAGTTCTCTACTTCAAGAATAAAAATACCCAGATGAGAACTGCCCCCATCACCAGTAAAAGAAACCGACAGTTACAACCAGTTTTTCTGTGATACTGCTCCTGTTCTGGTGAGGTCACTTTTCTCTTCCAAGGCCACCAGTACCAGTCACATTTTGGATCTCATCCTCTATCACTGCCTGAGAAACATAACGCTATTTACTATTTCCTCTCATATTTCTTTATCCTTTCTTTATTGGATATGTTCTGTCAGCCACAACTATTTCCTATCTTAAATTAGGGACCTCTTTTGATCCCACATCTTCTATTTTCCTGAATCTCTTTTCCTTGACAGTTAAATGTCAGTACACACTTATTTAAATAATTAAAAATGTTTTGTGACTATAATCCATAGTTTCAAAATCAAGTAAAGGTCTATAATGAAAACAATAATTCCCTGATCTTTCTAGCCATAGTCCCATTAATTTATTCAACAAACTCTTTGAAAACAGGAGCTTATAGCCTAGTGCAGTGTAGGAAAATAAGATGGAGAAAGGAGGTTAAAAGAGTTGGGAAGGACTGCAGTTTCATTCAGGGCAGTCCAGGAAGACATCAATGAAAAGGAATGCTTGCGGGGAAAATCGGAAGATGTGGGAAATAGCTATGAAAGTCTCCAGGAGTAGGTGCAAAAGCCCTGAGGCTTACAATGTCCATTGTGTTCAAGACTCATCAGAGAAACTAAAGAATCTAGATGGAGTTAAGCCCAGGGGAGAGTAGTAAGAGATTGAGGTCAGAGAGTTAATGGACCAGATTTTGTAGGTCCTTAGAGGCCATTGCTACATTCTTTGGCTTATACAGTGACCAAGTTGGATCTTGGTCAACATTTCACTCACATTTTTAAAGGGTCATCCAGGTTGCCTTTTGAGATGAGATTATGGGGGTTGAGGGGGAGGAAACTAGTAAGGAGACCATTACAATAGTTAAGTAATATGTATCAGTGGTGATTTGGCAAGAAGGGGAGCACTGAAGGCTGTGAGAAATAGTCTGATTCTGGATACATTTTCTGCAGGAAGTAACTTCATACTATCTAAATTTTCTTTATGAAATTTTTCTTCTGTATCTCTGTTATACTATTATGGTAATTCTTGATTTATTTCATTTATACACTGATTTATCAGTTTTATGCGTTGTCTTTGTTTCCTGCCATAACAGATTGCTGCTTTAATTCACAACCTTTAGGTGTCTCTCCCTCTTCTCAATTCAGTAGCCATTTAAATACTATTATGAGTTTCAATATTGGTTTCATTTTTATTACCTCCTTTATTTCTTTTTATCTGTAGACATGCTTCTTCTGACTCCCTTATTTGTATACTCTTTGAAGTTTTTGTTCCTTATTTCTGCGGAATTCCTTTCTAGGGGCCCTTCACTTCCTGTAATCTGTACTGGTTACTCTTTAGACTTTGGATGATCCAGCTGTCTTGAGACTTTATCACCTTTTTCATTGGATGTGCTGTTCCTCAGTTTCCTGCCTTCTGTTCCCTAATTTACTCCCTAATTTTGGTGGAGTCATACTCTCAAGTAACTTTATGTGAGAAATGTAAATTTTGAGTTCTTTCACTTACGAAAATGACCTAGCTGTTAGTATAGCTATTTTTAGAATTTAGTTTATTTGTATTTGCCTTTTTCTCCTCTGCAAGGTTGAATTTTTTGTTTTTAAGTTTATTTGATTAGAGTTCTAAGATTTTTGTGTTTTCGTTTCAGTCTCCAAAATATCACTTTGCTGAGAACTTGATATGGGGTCTTTCAGGATAAAGACTTAGGTTCCCCATTTCAGTGAAGTAATCTTCTCGCTTTACTTTGATAATTTCCCCCCAATTTATTTTTCTTGTTCCTTTTCTGTAACTTTTCTGTTAGATGGGTATTGAGCCTCTTGTTTGTCAGTTTTACTGCATTATACTCTGGGGAATTTATCTTTATAATGTTAATTTTTTTAAAAAACCCTCCTTTTTCCCCTAACATTTAAATTGTCTCCTGTCTTCCTATTCTGATTTCCTAATTAGAATTAAAAGTTTTATTTTGTTCACACTATATCTTTATGATCTTTTTTACCCTGTTTATATTAGTTTTTCTTTTTTCTTATTTTTAGACTTCTCAGGTGTTGTGGGCTCTTTGGTTACTCTTATGTTACCGTCATGCCCTGGACAGTGGGCCTTCATTCATACCCAGCTCCTTGCCTTTAAAAGGAAATGGAAGTCAGCATAATGCAAAATTGTTCTTTGAAGAACTGGCCTATACTAACAGTATATGCAATGGAAGCCCTTGGAGAAAATGGAATGTTTCTTGCCAAATGATCTTTATGATTGTGCCAAGAAAGTTAAAAAGAAGTAATGGATAACATGTGGTACTATTTTATTGTACAAGTTTATCGCCGGCCCCCAAGTACCTGACCCAGTCTTTATATTTAAAGGAGGGCAGAGCTCTTATGATACCTTAATTTTTGATAAACTCAGAACTTTTGACTACAAGTATTTTAAGGTAAAGACTCACACTTCCTTTTAAAGGCATATGAAATTTTGGTTCCTATTGTGGTTGAATTCATTTAAATTGGCCTTTTTCTTGTGCTAGTTATCCACTCACACACTGTATTTATTGAAATATTATTGCCACATACCTTAATTGTTTATTAGTTAGTGTCTTTCAATAGACTGGGCTTGTTGAAGGCAGATTATCACGTCAGACTATTTATTGTCTGCTCCCACTATACTGTAAGCTCCTTAAGGGCAGTAGCAATGCCTTTCAGTGTATCTTTTGGGCCACGCGCATAGAAGGCATTCAACTAACGTTGTAAACATGACTAATGCTACCTAATGGTGACAAAAGAGACTGATCTGTAATCTAGTTTGTATCGGTATTGAAATCAGTCATCTTTATACCGTTTGATAGCTGTTAAAGTTAACGAAACAAATTCAACATTTCTTCCCTAAAATTATGTGGTGATTAGTGGTGCTGTTTTTGTCTTTTAAAGAATGTTCTCCAAAGCATGATATACCCCTGATTGTGTTTAAGAATCTTTTTTGGCTCATCTAGACACACATTTATGTTTACTTTTTAGCATATAATTCACAAGACCAGAAAAATCTCACAAACTGTCCTGATGGAATACTTTTTGAACAGAAGGGTCCAACTTATGCGGCATGTCGTTTTCCTCTTCAATTACTTGGGCCATGCAGTGGTGGTAAGAATAATCCTCAGTTTGGATACGCCGAGGGAAAGCCGTGTATTCTTGTGAAAATGAACAGAGTATGTACACATTTTGCTGCTGCTGCTCTTTTCTAACATCCTCTGTTAAGCTAGTTACTGTTTACTAAATGTCACCTAATTTGTGTGAAAGGCAGTGATATCAGTAGTCCTTTGGGAAATTAATACAGAAAAAAAAAAATCCAAGATTTGTTCGTAAGATAATCAAGGGTTAGGGAGTATAAAGTGCATCCTTTTCTTTGAATCCTGTGTTATAATTTAAAATTCCATGGTAAATGAATTTGACTGGGTAGTAAAATTGACATGGTGAATAAAAATGAATTAACCTTTTGTAAATATTTAGTAGCAAAGCATGGTTTTATAGTATATGTACATATAATTAAATAGTATAGCTACAAGTAAGCTTGCTTTCTAAATGCATTCAGTGAGGTGTATTAGCTAGAGTAGCAGTGTACTGCTATGTTGTTCAGAAGAGATGTTGAGTTGTATAACCATTAGCAGATTAAGAAGCTAATGTTCTCTATGTAAGTTAGAATGACCCAGGTCATTTGCAGAGATGCTTTGCTTATGCAATGAATGGAGTGATTCCGAATGTGGATCTCTGTAAATGTGTGCTGCAGAGCTGTGTGCTGACAGTTACCCTATAGAGGCCTGCAAAGTCTCCCCTAAAGAGTGAGCTCATTTCTGGTCATTTACTCCGAGAAAAGGCGGTATTCTTAAACAACTACACACCTCAAGATCATGAATTCACTTATCACTAAAGTCACAATTGATAAGCAAATTACTGCCTTCCCTAATGAAAGTAATACTTGGAGACTTCTGAAGTTGACTTTGCTTAATAAGGGGTTTCCCTGTAAGAGGTGCCAAAGTTTAGGTTAACTAAATTTGTTCACTTTTAATAGGGATGCTTTTCATGATGCCAGTCTCCTAGGAGTATCTTCATATGTGCATTGCTAGAAAATCAGTGCCCAATATAAAAGTCAAGGCAAGAAGTTCCAGTTCTTTCTCCCATAGAACCTAACTTCTGAGTTTATTTTCTTCCTCCACATAATTCTCTTTGAATTAAGAGGAGCTGAGATTATACTTGCTGGTAGGGGCATGACTTTGCAGGGCTTGACAGGAAGATGACATCAGGCACACACAGGCATCAGAAACGAGATGTGATTACTTTTTCCAAAGTCCTTACTTGAACAAAGAGCAAAGATAGTTGGTATATTACTATATAGATTTAACATTTCTTGTATTTTGAGTAGACATATGTAAATGCTTACAAATTCAAAATGAAAAAAATTCCTCTCGTGAAGCAGATGAATAATATCTGTTACCATTCGTACATCAGTTATACACAAGAAAGTGGCCTCATTATCATTACACATATCTAAATGATGCTTTGAGAATCTTAAAATGGGATTCTTCTCACTATGCATTTTGTGGAAGAGATGGATTTGATATGGTGAGGCTCTGTGGAAAACCATGAATAGATATGTTGGTGATTATGATCTAATACATTTCACAAAGGACAGTTATATTTTTCCTCTGCAATTCTTATTTGCATTTGTTTGTGAATTTATATGATTTGTTCATATAAATAATGAAGTTTAAATGTTTTGTTTGTTGTTTTAAGGATCGCAGCATATACAATACCATGTTTTGGTCAATTCTTTTGTGACTGATTATTCTCTCAGTCGCCCCAGTACAGTAATAAAATAGCTAATTGGTAAAGATGACTGAAAAGACCATTTTGGTCCGATGAAGTTAGAGTAAAAGGGTGCTGTAATAGGATTAATGCTCAGCATTAGTGTTCATCTCAACCTTCCCACCTTAGTCTGTATGTAGCAACTACAGACAGGTTTCTGTTATTTACCTTTATTTATGATGTTTCAATTAATCAGTATTTCTTTATCTTAGATAATTGGATTAAAGCCTGAAGGACATCCACAGATACATTGTATGTCAAAGGTCAGTATTAAAAAAATAGTCAAACTGGGCCTCTCTGGTGGCACAGCGGTTGAGCACTGCACTGTGGAGCTGTTGGCAGCGGCGACGCGAGTTCGACGCCCGGCCGGGGAGAATCCCACATGGTGGGGCAGACCTCTCCTGCCTCGCCCGCTGCTCCCCTCAGCAGTGTACTTCTGATCTGCCTGTTCTGCTCCCCACTCTGTCTCTGGTGGGCCCTCTCACTGCCCCACACCTGTACTCCAGCTTGTATGTAAAAAAAAAGTCAAACTTCTCTTACAACTTCAGTGTGTCTTAGAGAGACTTTAAAAGTAAGGAATTCTAGTCATCTTTTTTTCTTCTCTGTCACATTTTTAAGCCCTCTATAGTGCCATTCTTAGAAGAAAAATATTCTACCAAACTTTGGGGGTAACCATCTTTATTAGTGATAATTTGAAAACACTTGTTTTCCATGTGTATCTGATTTCACACACTTTCCTTTACATTCACGCATACCATATTTCATTGATTCTAAGATTCACTTCCCCCCCCAGCTTTAATAACATTAAAATTGATATGACCCTGTAATTGAAGTGTCTTAGTAATGTATCATAATGCATTATTTGCTATGTATAAATGGGCATCTGAGATTTAATGAAACATGGTACTTTTTCTTAAATTAGAAGCATTATTTTCCTCCCTTATCCCAACTTCATTTTTTTTCCAGAGTGCTATGCATTTTTCATCTCATAACTTCTTTTGTTTTCTTTCCATGCTGCAAGTGCAACTAAGACAAATATGTAAATGATGGGTAAGAGTTCTGAGGAAAAACTATTAAGTTCTAATTTTAATTTCATTATTGTGCAGAGTATTCACGCTTCAACTCAAATTGTATGTTAGAGATAATTTACTTAAAATGTTACATTGAAATAGTTGTGAAGAAAATTAGAGTTTCTCATTTAACCATGAATGAACTTAGGATTTGAGCTAACTTCTTGTGCAAAGGCCCACAAATTCAGTCATGCATCAGAATCACTTTGAGGACTTCTTGGACCTAAGTTTCTGACTATAGGATGTCTGGGGTGAAGCCCAAATTTGTGTTTTTAGTCTAAAGTTTCCAGGCAATGCTGATGCTGCAGGTCTGAGATCACATTTTGAGAGTTCCCACTTTCGATTCTTTGGTAGGTTGAAAGATGCTCACAGCTTCTGATATGATGCCATTCATACACTTAGAAAACTATGACGTTTGTTTTACCCTTATGTAGCTCATCATTATTCAGATATATATTTCAAGATACCTAATTTGTAAATGCTTATTTTCACAGAAGGTGTAAAATGCAAGTTTAAGTACAAGCCTGCCAACATAGTGGTTTAGGTACAAGCCAAGAGAATAAGTTAAAAATCTATCACGCCTGCTGATCTTGAGCATGTGATCTTTAGCTCAGTCCTCCTCTCTGTAATAATTGCCTCTCTGGGGATATTAGGCCCAAATGAGGGGAACTGTAGTTAACACTTTGTGGTCCGCTTACGTATTAATACGAGTTCATCTAGTCTCCAGTTTTTCACGCCACGGTGGATTTATTTGGAACTATTAGGAGCTATTTCTTTGATCGTACTCAGTCTAGAATCTTTACACATTGTTTTGGTGAAAGTGTAAGGTGTTTTATGAGAGATATTACAGTTTTTTTGTAATATCCAGTTGTTCAGGAGTTGTGTGTGTTTTATTGAATGCTTATACCATTCATGCAGTGGCACAGAAAATGGCCGGCCCCAAGGGCTGGTAAATTTAAAGGGCACCGGCACACAAAGTGTTAAGTGTAGTATCTGACTGGAGATACACACTGATATATTCAGAAAATTGTTATGCAAAGGAAAACTCTTCCACACTTTGGGACATGGCCACATTTCTATTAATTAAGCTCATATATTAAGGAAAAATAGCTTAAGCAAAAGCAGTTAATGCAATGAATCAGTCATATCAACATGATTTTCACCTTCTGATATAAAATGCCGCTTCAGACATTTTTAAATTAAGGAGTAAAAGTATAAGATGACTTTTTTAAATTAAGGAATAAAAATCCAAGATGGCATTTAATTAGTGATTGAAAATGGCTTTTATAATTTTTCTTGGCTTTGTTATCTCCTGCTCTTTGCATATATCTTTGACCTGTGTTGTCAGAGCTTGTCCTGTTTGTGGAGCGCCATCACTATGCTTTGCACTGTCTTGCTCATGTGCTGCTTCATGATAGTTAAATAAGCAGAGAAGGACTTCCAGTTTGGGTAGACTTGTTAGTTTTGCAATAATTTTCATGTGTGCTTTCAAAAATAGAAGTCAGTTTATATGAATAACTTTATCAAGAATAATACTAGAGATAACTAATAGCATGAAAGAACTGGATTATGTATGATTAGATTTGTGTTTTTCATTTCTTTATAATACAAGGAATATAATCCCATTAGACTCATAGTGCTTTTGATTGATTTACATGTGTTTGGAAGTTGATTCAAGGAAAATGTGATGTTTAAATTGTTTAGGATTTCCTTTTGAAGTGCCTTAAATTTTTCCTGATAGTTTTTGTCAGTCACATCATAGTTTCCCCCTCTGCTTATGGTTATTTTATCAAATGAAACTTTAGGAGCTCCCAGGCCTGAAGGCTGTATCCTAGATTGTGGCAGCCATTGAAGCTTTCAGGCCTGGAAGCACAATGTCATTCATTTCAGAAATACAACAGTCATAAACCAACATTGATGTTTGGTAGTAGGGGGGCAGGTAAGACTTCATGGACAGTACAGGAGTAGATCTGGCCATCAGAAAGAGTTCCCATGGACAATTAAGAATTAGTGTATGGGCCTCCCTGGTGGCACAATGGGTTAAGCACAGCACTGTGAAGCTATCCAGAGCCACTGCAGCACGAGTTTGAGACCTGGCCAGGGAGATTGCCACATGGCGCAGCAGTCCTCTCCTGCCTCACCTGCTGCTCCCCTTAGCAGTGTATTTCAGTCATTCTGCCTGTTCTGCTCCCCACTCTGTCTCTGGTGAATCCTCTCAACACCCCACACCTCTGGCCTATACCCCAGGTTGTGTGCATAAATAGATAAATCTTTAAAAAAAAAAAAAAAGAGGGTAGATTGTGTCAAAGGGTTTAAATCAAAATGAACAAGTCTCTTCTCAAAAATACACATGTAATTAATGCAATTGGAATAGCATTTTGCAACTCCAATTAACCATCATACTGTTGATAATTGATACTGCTTTAATATAAACACTTTTTTTGTTTTGTGTATGTGACCTAAAATCATTTCTTTTGCTTTCAACTTTAGGATAACAGGACATCAACAGTACTGACTTATCCTCAATCTGGATATATGAACTTAAAATATTTTCCATATTATGGGAAAAAACTGCATGTAAGTATTTAGAAGTCCTTAATTAGGTGGTTTTACAAGTCCTTAACTCGTGAAATTGGCGTAAAAATATCGCTTGTCTGTGATAGGTCGACATGTACCCTATGTAACTTGTGCATTTTCTAGTCTGGTTTCTAAATATAAAGTGGAGATCCCACAACTGCAATTCAAAACACAAAACCCAAGCATATGGGATATATTCCTGTAGCCTTTTTACACTTTATCCAGATTTCCTAAATGTTAAGTTTATTGTTTGTATGCACTTTTTTCACTCAAACCTTTTCTTTTTTTAAGATATATTCGTTTATGCATATCAGAGATGGGGGGGGCGGTGAGATGATTCATCAGAGGCAGTGGGGAGCAGGACAAGCATATCTACTGAAATAACACTGCTGAGGGGAGCACCAGGTGAGACAGGAGAGGTCTGCTGTGCCATGTGGGCTAGCTCATTGGCCGGGGATCGAACTCGTGCTGCAGTGGCTGTACATAGATTCACAGTGCTGAGACTTAAACCCTTGCGCAACCAGGGAGCTTCCTTCACCCGAACCATTTTTAAGGACAAAGTTTTAAACACAGTGTCGCTTTATGCTAAATACTTGAGTGTTATTTCCTAAAAATAAAACATTATCTGTTAAAACTGTAGTGATTATCAAAGGAAGTTAACATTGATACAGAATATCATCCAGCCTACCGACCTTGTTGAAATTTTCCTAGTTGTCTCAGTGATGTGCTTTATAGCAAAAGGAAAAATGTCATCTTTATTCACCTATACGCTAGAACTGTTCGCCAGTTTGTCTGTTTCATGTCCTTGTACTCTCAAAAATGAATATAGGTTTTTTGGGGCCTTGTTAATGTCCCTCAACTTGAGTTTGTCCGGTGTTTTTCAGGATTAAATATAGGTTGTACATTTTGCAGAAACACCCCAACAGAAATGTTAAGTTTTTGGGCCTCCCTGGTGGTGCAAGGGGTTAAGTCTCAGCACTATGAAGCTATCCACAGCCACGGCAGCACAAGTTCAATCCCCAGCCAGGGAACTTCCCACATGGCGCAGCAGACCTCTCTTGCCTTGCCCGCTTCCCTCATCAGCAGTGTATGGCAATCAATCCACCTGTTCTGCTCCCCACTCTGTCTCTGGTAAATCCTCTCACTTCCCGCATCTCTGGCCTACACCCCAGTTCTTGTATGCATAAATAAGTAAAATCTTCTTTAAAAAAATAACAAGGATATAAAAATAATGGTACTTCTAAATGCATATCAGACAGAACATGGTTTCAAGTAATTCCATTAATAATGATGGAAACCTTGGAACACTTGACTAAGATAGAGTTAGCCAGGCTTCTTGCCCTAAGTTATCTTTTTCCCTCTATAGCCAACAGCTATCCTGTTGCGGAAAATACTTTTAAAATCTCTGAAATTCTTTTTTCCCTATAGCTTTAGCGTTGTTGATTCTTATCTGAATCAGTTTCTATGAGTGTTATATCCAGTTATTTTTCTAACCCCATCTTTTTTCCATCTTTTAGTTGGTATTCTGTTGTAAGGAAGAACTTTTTCTTCTCCACCATTTATTTGTGTATATAAGTATGTGCACATACACACACTGTCAAAGTATTTTCCTTAATTCAGAGGTTTCTAATTGTTATTTATTTTTGGTGCTGAAATTGTCCCATATTTGGCCACTGAGAACCTATAGGCTCACTCCTGTGTCCCTCTGACATGCTCCTGTGATTCTTTGAGCAATTCATTACGTTCTTATACCATAGGATATTTCAGCTTCATCTTATAGCCATAAAATCAGCTTCTAATTCTTTCAGTGAAGAATTATATCTAGAAACCAAAATGGTGGTAAAATAATTGAGTATATTTGCACCAAGTTACAGAGCAACCTATAAATGACGATATGAGAGACATAACATAATAAAAAAACATAGTAAGATCTCTAAGATCAGGTGACTCTTACACATTATCAAATTACAGTATTTCATAATATATCAAGTATTTGTGTATATATTAACATATCAAATCATTATGATACTCGTTATAATATATTAATAATGAGTACATATCTCTCCAGCACAGCTGGACCAGTCGCAAAAATTTGTCATAAAAATACACCCTTGATTTACAAAGTGGTGCTTTCTAGTCACAATGCAATAAACTAGAGTTTAAAAGGACCCTACCAAAAGAGGGAGTGGGAGGAAAGGGGTAGTTCAGACCATGATTACAGAACATCTGAGAAAGAATGGTAATGAAGCACAGCACAGTCACAGTTGATGGGATATATTTAAAACTATGCTCAGAGAACAATTTGTAGCTACAAATACCTTTTTCAATAAAAATTAAGGTACAAAAGAATGAATATCCCATTTCAAATAAAAGATACAGCATAAATAACCCAATAGTTTAATTGACAAGCTAAACGAACTGCTGGATATAGATGAAATTACTGTAGAAATTTGAATTAATGTGTTTTTCTTCATTTACCAGGTGAATTATCTACAGCCTTTAGTCGCTGTCCAGGTCCTATTTAATGCTACTGCTTCACGAGAAGCAACATTCGAATGCAGGATTGATGGAGCACCCAACCTAAAAAATCAGGATGACCGTGACAAGTTTTTAGGACGAGTTGTATTCAAAGTCACAGTGCGTCCATAGTAAGAGTTAGGATATCTCCACAGAGTAAATATGTTGTCTGTCTTCATTTTATACAGCTGGACCTGCCATTCTAGAATTAGGAGCCCACCTTGGAATAAGGTGGAGTGGTACCTGACTGGGGTGACACCATGATGTTCTTCAGATCATAGTGTTCAGTGTCCTCCGAAGTAACTGCCTGTTGCCTCTGCTGCCTTTGAACCAGTGTACAGTCGCCAGACAGGGACCATGAACACCTGATTCTGAATGTGTACAGTGGGGGTCTTGTCCTATTTTTATGTGGTTTAATTGCCAAGTGTCTAAAGCTTAATGTGCTGTGCTATGTAAATATTTTATAGAATTAACACTGGTTAACTGTCATATTTTGATGCCAGCCAAGTTTTAGAGATAAAATGGTACCTGACAAACATCAAGTGACGTCATAACCGCAAGAAATGTGTGTGGAGAAGTTCTGTATGTGAGGAGGAAAAAAGAAAATAAAGTGAATTTCAAAGGTTGTTACGATTTTTTAATTTTTTACATGCTGAATTAGTCTGGGTCACTTTCATTAAGAGCACAAACTTTTTGTTAAGCATGTTTTAAAAAATAGTTGCTACTGTTTTAGTGCTGTCTAAATAAATAAAGTTTGTACGTTTAAATATTTTAGGCCATAGATGAAACACAATTTTTAGGATAGCATAATATACATCTCATTTTTTTTAATGACACTCATAAGATTGTGAAATATTACTGCCTTCATTAGCAGATAGTGGATTGTAATGAAAAGCATAAATTGTGAGCTATAAAAACTTGGAACTTACATAAAGCTTCAAATGAGATAGTGGGTTTTATTTGCTAAGTGTTATGTCTTGAATAGTCCCTTCATAGGTGTTTTGGTATGCTGCTTTGTCATAATGTAAGCTCCTTTCTTCAGTATGGAAAAATGTGATTCCTGTGAAATCACTGGTTTTTTAAAAGCCCATTTTTTTTTTCTCCTTTCATAAAGGGATAGCTAGGTTTCCTTTGTGTTGGTACAAGCCAGGATAACGGGCCCAACCCAGCTGGCTCAGGAATGGCTGCTTGGAGAAAATGTGAGTGCTCTGGGTGGCCTTGAGGGCCAGATGACCTTGGTGACCCAGTGGCAGCCCACACACTGTGGTACTGGGCACTCAGCCTCTTGGAGAGTTTTGTTGGTTCTCTCACTAAGATCTCAGTGATTTCAGAAGTCTTCTCTGCATGTGATGTAACAGTTCTTGGAGTTGTTGACAAGGTAAACATGTTCTGGACTTTGATTTCCTCTCTTAGAAATGTAAGATGAGGATAAAATGTTGTGATGTCAGAGCAATGGCATGGACTGTGGCGAGGACATCACTTCAGCTGACCCAGTGTGACCAGATCCTCAGCTGGCAACTATGGCTCATGTGAAGTTCATATAAAATATTTGATTAGTTTTGTGTGTTTGTGTCTTTGAAGCATAGATCTTTCTCAAATCACAATGCGGTTACCCAGTAAACCCATGTAAGTTGGAAATAAAAATTGGATATGCACATAACACACCTTACCTACCAAACATACCGTAGCCTAACCAGCCTTAAATGTGCTGAGAACACTTCAATTCGCCTGTTTTATAACAAAATGTTGATTATGTTGTGTAATTACTGAATACTGTACTGAAGATGAACAGAGTATTGGTTCACCCTTGTGATCTCGGGGTCAAGTGGGAACTACTGCTGTCCAGCATTACAAGAGTATCCTACCACATCTTGCAAACCTGGGAAAAGATCAAAATTCAGTTGCAGTTTCTACTGAATGCATATCATTTTTACACAATGGTAGAGTTTGGAAAATCTGAAGTTGGTGCCATCTGTATAATAAGGTAAAATTTCTGTTGAATAAGTTTAAATTAAAAAAAAAAAACTGTTCTCAGAACAGGAAACAAGAATTGAAATAGTCAAAGGAGTCAATTTTAGGGCGGTTCCGAAGTTTGGGCGCACCTCAGCCCCTGACTGCCTTGGGTTTTAGTTGACCTACCTACCCAATTCTTTGTTTCCATTTGAAATGGAGGAATTGAACAACTATCACTGACCAGGTAATGATTTGCCATGTTCTGAGATAGGATGTAGCGTGGTGATTATTAAAAATGGCAGTTATGTTTGGGAGCCATGTAAGTGGTAAGACTGGCTTATTCTAAAGGTCTCTCTCTGAACACCTTCGTGAAAAGGTCCTGAGTGACAGGCTGGGTCTGTGTGGGACAGATGAACTTTGATTCCTGCAACTGAATTGAGCACTAGCACTGGTGGAGAATACCCGACTATCAGTTAACTTTAATATTTAAAATTCAGTGACTATTTTGTTCTTAAGATTAAGTGTGTATCAGTTTCTTTAGGCCTCCAAGCTGTTTCACATTGGAGATTATTATACCTGAACTTTTAGGTAGATGGTAGTTCAATCTGTCCCATGGTAGATATAATAGGTTTTCAGCCCTATACTGTGTTACAGTGTTGCCTAAGGTTTTCTGTAAAGATAATTCACCTAAAACTAGTTCATCCTGTAAGTTAAGTTCTGTGTCCTTCCCCAGTGATCATTTCCCCCATGCATTTGATGGTGAGATAAAGGCTGGTTTGCACCTTCACAAAACCCAGACACAACTGCCTATCACTGAAGGTGCCACCTGTAAAGGGACCTTTCCAGATGTATAGTCTGCTGGAAGTTTAAATTCAGGTGGGATCCACGATCATTTTAGAGGGAGAAGGAAGGTAAATCCTGGTTGACACTGATTGCTTAGAAGTCTCAGGAAGGTTACTTCTGAGCGGCAATTCTCTTTTTTTAAATATTTATTTACTTAGGCTAGAACTGGGGTGTAGGCCAGAGGTGTGGGGTGGTAAGGGAATTTGCCAGAGACAGAGTGGGAAACAGAACAGGCGGATCTACCAAAGTACACCGCTGAGGGGAGCAGCGGGCAAGGCAGGAGAGGTCTGTTGTACCATGTGGGAAGCTCCCTGGCTGGGGATTGGACTTGTGCTTGAGCAGCAATTCTCTTAGCTGAAGTGGTGGTGATACCATCCTTTGGGGTTGAAAGAATTACGTGAGAAAAGATACGATGCCAACATAGATGTTCATGTGAATTTCCTATGATCATCTACTTTTGAAAAGATTTTTTAGGAGTGTCTCTTTCCTGGCAACTGGAAATGGTATGTATAACTGCAGCTTTGCTACTGTGGTGAAGTGGTTTATTCTAGAGGATGGAGTGTGAAGAGGGGGAGTTGGAAGTTGTTTTCCGTCTCTGCTCTACAACCCTGTACAATGTGCTTTGTGTGGAAGGAGGGGTCACAAGTGTGTGAATCTGAAGCAGTTTGTGTAGAATTTGAATTCTCTTCAGTAAAGCTATCAAGGTGGAGTCTAATGAAAAAATGAACAGTTTGCTCAATTCAGCGTTTTACCACTTTTCGTTCTCACTGGAAGAGTTGTTTTGGTCAGTGTATCCTGTTCTCAAAAGACTAGCCTCCCGTACTTCTGGAAGAATGTTCACCAGAGACTTCACTCACACTCTTGACTCTAAAGAGAGACCAGTCACTAGAAAACACTGTTTCAAACATGAATTAAAAGAATCTTGGGCCTCCCTGGTGGCTCAATGTGTTAAATTGCAGCACTCCAAAGCTGTCCAAAGCCACTACAGCATGAGTTCAATCCCTGGCCAGGGAGCTTCCCACATGGCACAGCACACCTCTCCTGCCTGGCCCACTGTGTATTTCAGTCAGTCTGCCTGTTCTGCTCCCTACTCTGTCTAGTGAGTCCTCTCACTCGCCACACCTGTGGCCTACACCCCAGCTTGTATGCAGAAATAAATCTTTTAAAAAATAAAAGTCTCCTAAATCAGTCTTTTCTTAGTATTTGGGGGCTTGTGATAACTGAAAGGTCTGCTGAGAACAAATTGGATTTGACTGGTGACCAACCAGCTAGTGACAGGCTGTCTCTAGCTTGGGATTTGCTTGAAGACATGATCACTCGATCCATTCAAATATGGTTCTCTCGACTTGGGCGAATGTGCAGTCCCGATCGTGGCAACATGCCTGAGCAAGAAACCCCAAGAAAAGCAGGAGCCTGGGCTGTTGGCTTTGGGGGAAACGCTGGGGTGGTGCAGATCTCTGTGATGTCTGCTGACCTCACGCTGCCTGTGGTTTTCTGTCAGTCACAGTCCTGATCCCCTAATGTAGCCAAGGGAAATAGGGTTGGCATGAGATGCAGGAATGGGTTGCCATATTTTTTGGCATTAGTCTCAGGTTTCTTCTGGGTGGCTAAGAACAGCTGGGGATAGTGTGGTGAAAGCTGGACTTCACCTCTCAGATCAGAGCTCTCCTGGAGTGCGTTGGGGTGAGATGGCTTGAGAAACACTATGTGGCAGGATGGAGTGTGGCCACCAGCTAACTGAAGTGAGAGGACCAGGAAGGAAGAACCAAGTGGGGTGTGGCATGTGGAAAAGCTGATGGACATGACCACAAGTTGAGCACTTTGTGAGTCCCCTTCTGAGATGGTTAATCTCAGGATCTACTGTGGTTAAAATTGTGACTGACAGAAATATGCCCCCACGACCTTTGCTTCTGGTATCACTTCTTGGTAATGTCACAAAACATGGCAAGAAGGACTGCAGATGAAATTAAAATAGCTATTTTTAAAAGTTGACCTTAAAATAGGCTATCCAGGGGCTCTGATGTAATCATGGGAGCCTGTACCAGAAGTCAGGCGGAAGCATTGAAGGTCTGGACACACCATTGTTCTCAAAGTTGAAGAGGGCCATGTGGAAAATGGGAGTGAATTCTGCCAACACCCACTGAGTTGGGAAGCCAAGTCTTCTCCCAGCTTCCAGAGCAGAGCCCGGCCCAGCCAACATCAGGCCTGTAGCCTCATGAGGCCCCAAACAAAGGACCCAGCAGAGCCACACTGTGCCCAGACCAACTGCAGACATGGCAGATGAATGAGAGTTGTCTTAAGCCACTAAACTTGTGGCAGTAAATAGAAATCTAATATGGTCATTTTCTCAATGAAGATGATATACTCCAACCTACTGTGCAAAGTCCTTCTCAAAAGATCCTGTTTAAAATGCATGTTGAGGGGCCTCCCTGGTGGTGCAGCAGTTGAGTGCTGCGCTATGGAGCTGTCGGCAGCAGCGACGTGAGTTCAAGGCCCAGCCAGGGAGATGCCCACATGGTGCAGCAGACCTCTCCTGCCTCGCCTGCTGCTCCCCTCAGTAGCGTGTTTCAGTCAATCTGCCTGTTCTGCTCCCCACGCTGTCTCTGGTGAACCCTGTCACCGCCCCGCGCCTCTGGCCTGTACCCCAGCTTGTATGCATGAATAAATAAATCTTTAAAAAAATAAAATGCATGTTGAGTCAGCAATTTCAGGGTGGGATAATTCTTTCCTAACAAGCTCCAGTGCTACTACTGTGAGGACCACATTTAAGCACAAGGCTCTTGTAAATGCTGTCGTGTTCAGGCTAGTGCCTGGAATTCAGCAAGGACAATGGAGGGAGGAAATGGGAAGAAAGGTCTCGGACAGATATTGTTCAAGTGTGAAATAACAATCACAAAGGTTGAGAAGACAGGTCTTCCATTAATGGACCCCTGCACTTTGGGTCTTACTCATCTTCGGGGGGTGGTCCCTGGCCTACAGCTAGACTAGGCCACCCCACACAGCGTAACACTTGCATGTCCTTGCTCCCTTCTGCAGCATGTGGGAGGGATAAGCCAGCAGCTATGGGTTTAGCACCTTGAGGATGGCATGGTGCCAGCCTGACCATTACCATGGTCCTTACCAGTCTCCCACTGCTCCCCACCAATTGAAAGGTAAGCTGGAGTCACTGCTTGGAGATAGAAAGCAAGTTACCTCATCAAGGAAAACTGCAGAGTTGCTATCAATCCTTAGAAGGGACTCATTCTTAAAATATAAAGTTTAAGGGGCACCCAGTTTGTTGCAGACACTGCATCAGGAGTTTGGGGTACCCCAGCAACCAGAGCAAGATCCTAGCAACTAGAGCAAGGCCAGAACTGAAGCAATGGTTGTCCTCTGCGTTGTAGGGGGGTGTGGGAGGGCGGAGCTCTGGAAGTGAAGGGCTGAGGCCAGAGTGGGTGTGGCCACGCGCTGTCTCCACCTTCAGTCCCCAACTGTACAGGGCTGGAGATAATAAGCAGCCAGGCCTGTGCACAAACGACCCTCAGAACTTTCCTTTAAAAATAGTCTAAGACAGGGCCTCCCCGGTGGCGCAGCGGCTGAGCGCTGTGCTGTGGAGCTGTCAGCAGCAGTGACGTGAGTTCGACATGGCGTGGCAGACCTCCTGCTTTGCCCGCTGCTCCCCTCAGCAGTGTATTTCTGATCTGCCTGTTCTGCTCCCCACTGTCTCTGGTGAACCCTCTCGCCGCCCCACACCTCTGGCCTGTGCCCCAGCTAGTATGTATAAATAAAAAATAGATCTTTAAAAATAATAATAATAAAAATAAAAATAGTCTAAGACAAGACCTCCCTGGTGGCCTAGGGATAAAGTCTCAGCCCTATCGCCGCTATGGACTGAGTTCAAGCCCCAGCCAGGGAGCTAAAGCACATATGGCTCAGCAGATCCCTCCTGTCTCGCCCACTGCTCCCCGCAGCAGTGTATTTCAGTAGATCCGCCTGTTCTGCTCCCCACTCTGTCTCTGGTGAATCCTCTCACCCTCTGCACCTCTGGCCTACACCCCAGTTCTACGCAAAAATAAATTTAGGAGAAAAAAAGTTTAAAAAAACTAAGATAAAGAATTGTAGGAAATTTCTACCAATGGACAAGATTAAATCCTGTGCAGCAAGCAGAATTTAAAACTTCCTATTAGTTATTAAAGAATATTATGTGTTGCAGATATAAGGAAATATTCGGTTTAAAAAGAGTGCAAGGGGCCTCTCTGGTGGCTCAATGGGCGTTGTCATAGCACTATGAAGCTATCCACAGCCACTGCAGCTCGAGTTCAACACCTGGCCAGGGAGCTTCCCACATGGCGCAGCAGACCTGTCTAGTGTATTTCAGGGGATCCACCTGTTCTGCTCCCCACTCTGTCTTTGGTGAATCCTCTCACCCTCCACACCTCTGGCCTACACCCCAGTTCTTGTATGTATAAATAAATAAATCTTAAAAAAAAAAAAAAAGTGCAAGTCTCCTGCATAGCTCCTGCAAAACTTCACATCAGGCATTTGTCATCTAGATCCCTTGGAGAAGCCGGCAGCTGTTTTAAAGAAGGTATGCCCCATAGTCCATTCAAAGGAGCTTGTTAATGAGACATTCTTAAGTGTTTCTATGCAGATACCAAACATCACTTTTGGGGGACCCCATAACTCTGGGGCAGCTTTGCTAGAGGAACCCCAGCAAGTGGTTTCTTTTTTTTTTAATTTATTTATGCATACAAGCTGGGGTACAGGCCAGAGGCATGGGGCGGCGAGAGGGCTCACCAGAGACAGGGTGGAGAGCAGAACAGGCAGATCGACAGAAATGCACTGCTGAGGGGAGCAGCGGGTGAGGCAGGATAGGTCTGCCACACCATGTGGGAATTTCCCCAGCCAGGTGTCGAACTCGCGTTGCTGCTGCCGACACCTCCACAGCACAGCGCTTTAACCCACTGCACCACCAAGGACGCGCTAGTGGTTTTTCTTATGTCGAAGAAAACAGCAGATGCAGGGTCTCCCTCATGGCACAAGTCTCAAAGCTATGAAGCTATCTCCAGCCACAGCAACAGCATGCATTCGATCCCCGGCCACGGAGCTTCCCACATGGCGCAGCAGACCTCTCCTGTCCAGTGTATTTCAGTGGATCCACCTATTCTGCTCCCCTCTCTTTCTCTGGTGAATCCTCTCACCCCACCCTCACCTCTGGCCTACACCCCAGCTCTTGTATGCATAAACAAATAAATCTTAAAAAAGAAAGAAAACTGCAGATGCAAACAGCAGCCACTGGCTGGATTGGATGCGTGTTCCCCGATGATTCTTCCAATTGTGGGTGGCCCCAGGCATGCAGGGGGAGGTCACTGCCTTTTCCAGTACAGACACACCCAATCCAGTCTTGGACCATGACCTGGCAGCCTTTCAACAATTTTACATACCACGCACCATTCTTTGAGTCTCAATGTCAGGGCCTCTGAAGTGAGGCAGCTTCTCTGAAGAAGCCGTCTGTCCCTCACAACTCCCCCTGCCATCAGGAATGTCCTGCCCTGAGATGGCTCCAGGCCCACCGCTCTGCAGAGCCTGCCTGGTGGTGGCCCTCACCGGGTCAGCGCTTCTCAGGCTCATCATCTGTGCTGTTTTGTGACCTAAGTATCAAGCCTGGCAAGTATGTGTATTTCCTCAGGTGTGGCTGTCGGTCCTTCATGTAGGAACTGCCTCCTGATGTTCTTTGGCCTCCTCCAGTCCCAGACGGCCGGCTGTACCATCCTGAGGGGCACTGCCCTATTCATCAGCAGTCCTGCCTTCTGTTCATATATTATTTTTTTAAAAGATTTTATTTATTTTTGCATAGAAGAAGTGGGGTGCAGGCCAGAGGTGTGTGAGGTGAGAGGATTCACAGAGACAGAGTGGGGAGCAGAACAAGCAGATCTACTGAAATACACTGCTGAGGGGAGCAGCGGGCGAGGCAGGAGAGGTGTGCTGTGCCCTGTGTGTCAGCTCCCTGGCCGAGGGGTCAGATTCAGGCCCTATGGCTGGTGATAGCTTGATAGCACTGAGACTTTAACCCGTGCCCACCAGGGAGGCCTGGAAAAATTTTTTAATAGAATCTGTGTGCATAGAGAAGAAAGGATTTCAAATAATAGTTTCCCAATAAAACTCCCCAAATTACCCATCCCCTTGTATGCAAATGCCCAAACAGTCTCAGTCTGAAGTGGGGACACTGAGGCCTGAAAGTTTGCCCCAAGTCAAAAGCATCCGCTGGTGGAAACCACAAGAGAGGAGTTAGGCAGGTCCCAGAGGGCTGAGACAAAATTCAAAATTACCACATGATCTTACATGAGGTCAAGATAATGGCTGCTGTTGTCTCTGTCAAGAACCAGGTGCAGGGGCCTCCCTGGTGGCGCAGTGGCTAAGTGCTGCGCTGTGGAGCTGTCGGCAGCAGCGATGAGAGTTCAATGCCCGGCCAGGGAGAATCCCACATGGCGCGGCAGACCTCTCCTGCTTCACCCGCTGCTCCCCTCAGCTGTGTATTTCCATCCATCTGCCTGTTCTGCTCCCCACTCTGTCTCTGTTGAACCGTCTCGCCGCCCCATGCCTCTGGCCTGTACCCCAGCTTGTATGCAAAAATAAATATAGCTTTAAAAAAAAAAAAAAAGAGAACCAGGAGCAGCTTCTCCATGTGTCTCTCACCCCTGCGTTTCTTTTCCAGGTCTCTCTCCCAAGTGTCTTTACATGTCTCCTCCATGTGTCTCCAACCCCCCTTTGTTCTACCTTCCTTTATGTATATTCACTTCGCTCTTCCAGCCTTCTCCCTGCACCCCTCCCTGCCCCACCCTCAATTTGGGATGGCTACTGGCCCTTCCCTAAGGCTGCTGCATGTAAGTGGGGGGGCGGGGAGGGCACCCTTCCATGCCCCTCCCCCGCCTCAGCTGTAACAATAGCACTCAGCATCGCTGCCAGTGCTTTTGCTTTTTAAAAGGGTCTTCCTCAGCAAGACTGCTGTGGGGGGAGGGTGCTTGCCTGCCCTACTGGCCCATCTCCACTCCGCCTCTTCACAGCACTTCGATGTTCCCCACCTCTAGACCCTGTCCTGCAATAACGCATTTTCAGGAGTGAGAGGTTGCCCACGCTAAGCATGTTTGCATTTTTTCTTCTCTGCCATTGGGGTGGGCATGGGGCCCAAGCTGTCCAAGGAGAGACACACTTACCCTGGGCTAGAGGCTGGAGGGCAGTGAGGATTCCTGCAGCTTCTGAGGCCAGCCTGAGAGAGGAGCCATAGCGGTGTGGGCAGCTGGCAAATGTAAATGCAGGCGAATTGTCGGCACAGCTCTCCGCTGGAGACCTCAGTCCCATGAACCTGTGCCTTCTTGGAAAAGGTTGGGGTAGGGAGAGAGAGGAGCTTTATTCTGGTCTTCGACTTGCTCTCAGTGCAACTGTCCAAACTGCAGCCTAGCTCTTAGGCCTCTGATTGCCCTCAAGGGCCAGAGAATTGATTTCTCCCACCCTTCCCTCCCACTGTGTCACAAAGGACAGGCAACCCATTTGGCCTGGATTTGTTTGTATAAAACAAACCATGTTCTTTCCAGGTTGGAGGACTGCTTTGGAGGGGCTTGAGTGATTCTGGTTTATCCTTAAGAGCACAGTCTGGAACCAAACTTCATCAGTTAAGATTCTTTCTTTGCCCCTTGTTTGAGCTGTATGACCTGGTACAACTTCACCTTTGTTTCTCAGTTTTTGTTTGTTAATATAGGACTTAATGCTTAGAAGAGTGCTGTTCATTTTAGCTATTTTTTAAAAGATTTATTCATTTATGCATAGAAGGACTGGGGTGTAGGCCAGGGATGGGGGGAGTGGGGAGCAGAACAGAACAGGCAGATCTACTGAAATACACTGCTAAGGGGAGCAGCGGGTGGGACTGAGAGGTCTGCTGCGCCAAATGTGCCAAATGTCGGTTAGCTCCCTGGCCTGGGATCGAACTCAGGCCACAGTGATAGCATTGAGACTTAACTCCTAGGCCACCAGGGAGGCCTCCTTAGCTACTTATTGTTAAGGAAGATTAGTTCCTTCCCTCCTCCCTCCTGTAATCAGGAGTCCACGTGCGCCAGGCATGGGTGCTCTTGCCACTGTGAGCATCGTGGGCCACAGCTCCTGGTTTGGGACACTGCCTCAGCAGTGGTGTCAGTTCCTTGAGGATTTTGTCCAAAGACTAGTCGCTAACTCAACTTACAAACCAAAGGCTTAAAGGCTTTTGTCCCAAGATAGGTGCTTCCCTGGCATGTGACTACAGTTTGGGTGGGGTAGGGGGAGAGACTAGGCTCTATGTCTGGCCCAGGAGGTCTTTTTACATGGGCTTCTGCATCAATGTCACTGTGCTTGGGTGACCTTTCAAACCAAAGGTCTCAGAAGTGACTGTCCTTCAAAACTCATGCCTGGGGGCCTCCCTGGTGGCGCAAGGGGTTAAGTCTCAGCACTATGAAGCTATCTGCAGCCACTGCAGCATGAGTTCCATCCCCAACCAGGGAGCTTCCCACATGGCGCAGCAGACCTCTCCTGTCTCCCCCGCTGCTCCCCTCAGCAGTGTATGTCGGTCAATATTCCTGTTCTGCTCCCCACTCTGTCTCTGGTGAATCCTCCCACCACTATCCCCACACCTCTGGCCTATACCCCAGGTCTTATATGCATAAATAAATAAATACAAACTCATGCCTGAAGCAATGGCTGATACTGGCCAGTTGGCCCCTCTGGTATTTAAGGCTTTTCCCTCCCTGGACACACAGATGGGGTGGGGAAAGCTCTCTGGCTGGAACTCGGAGTTGAGCTCCTCTCTTTGCAAGTGATTTGGTCTCTGTGTGACCTTGGCAGGCCTCAGCACTCGCACTCCTCCTGGGGAGATAGTTCAGATAAATCCACATGGCGAGCAGCTGGAAGCACTACAGACTTCTTGATGTAGTTCTTAGTCATCTGTTTTCAACTCTATAAAAAGCTTATTCCCTCCCATGTTCACTGGCTTCTCTGGGCAAGTGTTCTCTTGTTAACAGCTGCCCACACCAGAGTATGGAAAATTCCGGTGGCTGCCACTCCGAATGAGCGTTAATGGCAGGAGTAGGCAGACAGAACTAGCTGGGGCCGGACTGAGGGAGATGGAGTGAAGCAGCAGTTTGGGTATTTGAACCAAGGACCATACTGGTTTGGGATTTATTAAAGATAGGTACCCAGCGTGTTCCCACGGTCTCTTCCTGGCTTATGGAAAACAAACCACTAACTTTCCTGGGAAAGGGTCAGCATAGAGGCCTGGGTAGTTGGAAAAGCACAGTCAAACTGGTGGGTAAGTGCTAGAAGACAGAGGTTCTCAGTCTGGGGGCCCCAGAGGTGAGGACTGAGCAGGGACTTGCTCCCTCTTTCTCTATGAGCTTTTTTTTCTACCTGGGCCAGTTTATTTGTCCCACCACCCAATCACTGCCCAGGCCAGCCACAGGCACGCCACCGCAAAGTCTCTTTTCTCTATCGTGTCCTTTCTTGGCTCAGCCCAGCAGAAATGAGAACATATGGTAAAAAGGGTCAATTTTTCAAAATTACTTGAGCTTTGGCCAGATCATTTGTGCTGAACGTGAGAGTACTATTTGATTATTCAGAACTAACCAAAAGATCAACATACTTTGAAAATATAATTCATTTTACTCATTAATTTACTCATTCAAAAGGGCTGAAAACCTTTATCTATCAGGTACTGTATCAGGCCCTGATTTACAAAAAGAAAGTTCATGTATAACAAGCAAGTTCCTAATTGTGGATTATTTTCAGAAAAATTTTAATTGCTGAGATTTTCACTGGTTTTCCTAACATCAACAGCGAAGCTGGTGAATTCCTGAGTGGGGTGGGCGCTGGCTTGTGGGGCCTGAGCCTGGGACAGCGGTGACCTTTCCTCCCAAGCCTTCCAGAGCCAGAGCCCTTCCCAAACCACGGGGCACATGCACACATTTTTTTTTTTAAGATTTATTTATTTATGCATACAAGAACTGGGTGGGGTGTAGGCCAGAGGTGTGGGGGTGAGAGGATTCACCAGAGACAGAGTGGGGAGCAGAAAAGGCAGATCTACTGAAGTACACTGCTGAGGGGAGCAGCGGGCAAGGCAGGAGAGGTCTGCAGTGCCATGTGGGAATCTCCCTGCCTGGGTATCGAACTCGTGCTGAAGTAGCTCTGGATAGCTTCATGGTGCTAAGACTTAACCCCTCGTGCCACCAAGGAGGCCCTAAAATAATAAAATAAAATACCTTAAAAAAAAAATCCTGTGACTGATGCTAGTTTTCCGCCTCTCCCTCAACACTTAGAGGGAGAAACAGGTACCTGCTGACGGGCGAGCCCTCTGCCTCCGGCCCCTCTGTGATCCTCTCAGCTTGCTGATAACATGGGGCTGCAGTCTCTCACTTCACTCTGCTTCTGTGCTTAGTCTGCCCTGGTATTTCCCTCAAACTTTCTCTCCCTGTCAGTATTTCCTCAAGATGATTTGCCCTGATGCCTGGGAGCCGTCACAGCCTGCTCCAGCAGGCACCTACCTCCCAGGCAAAAACAACCTGCAACTTGCTCACACTCATTTGCCCTCCAGGCTCCAGAAAACTTCCAGAAGAGATGCAGAGTAGGAAGGGCTTCAGATGGGAAGGGGTTCAGGGTGGCAAGCTAGTTTCTTGGGGCAGGCATGTCTTTAACCTGCACAATCAATGTATAAACAAGTTTCTTGGCTCAGGCCGAATAGGGAGGTAACAGCTGCCCTGATGATATGATCCTTAACAAAGCAGTTTTAGAAATGTTTTCCGAGAAACTGTCTCTGGAAGTCTTGGAGCTGGTATTGTCCATTGACAACTATCTGCCTGTCTCTTAAGACAGACTCCTCCATAGATCAGATGGATTAGAGCCAGAGGTCTGGGATTTTTTTTTTTTTAATTTATTCATGCATACAGGCTGGGGTGCAGGCCAGAGGTGTGTAGGGGGCTGGTGAGATGATTCACCAGAGACAGAGTGGGGAGCAGAACAGGCAGACTGACTGAGATACAGTGCTGAGGGGAGCAGCGGGCGAGGCAGGAGAGGTCTGCTGCGCCATGTGGGAAGCTCCCTGGCCAGGGATGGAGCTCGTGCTGCAGTGGCTGCGGATAGCTTCGAAGTGCTGCAACTTAACCAGTTGCACCACCAGGGAGGCCCATGTCTGGAATTTTTAAGCTGCTGGCTTCTCTACCTTCTTGCCAGGGTCTGAGGCAACCAATGGAAAGGAGCAGGTGGCACCCGAGTGCTGTCCCAGCTTGCCTGGCACAGGAGGACATCCCCACTCCTGGTGGCCTCCACCCCACGTGAAATGTGACTCCATGACATCTTTTCATTTGTTTTCTTTTTCTTTTTTGCATAGAAGAACTGGGGTATAGGCCAGAGGTGCAGGTAGGGGGGTGAGAGGATTCACCAGAGACAAAGTGGGGAGCAGAACAGGCAGATGGACTGAAATACACTGCTGAGGGGAGCAGCGGGCAATGTAGGAGAGGTCTGCTGCGCCATGAGGGAAGCTCCCTGGCCGGGGATCAAACTCATGCTGCTGCTGTGGCTGGCGATATCTTGATAGCACTGAGAATCTAACCCCTGTGCCACCAGGGAAGTCCCTTTTCATTTGTTTTTAATCCAGCTTTCAAGAGGGGACACCAGGTTTCCATTTGGGTTTTGTTCTTTAAAACATTTTCCAGGGCCTCCCCGGTGGCGCAGCGGTTGAGCGCTGCGCTGTGGAGCTGTCGGCAGCGGCGAAGCAAGTTCGACGCCCGGCTGGGGAGAATCCCACATGGTGCGGCAGACCTCTCCTGCCTCGCCCACTGCTCCCCTCAGCAGTGTACTTCTGATCTGCCTGTTCTGCTCCCCACTCTGTCTCTGGTGAACCCTCTCGCCGCCCCACGCCTCTGGCCTGTACCCCAGCTTGTATGTATAAA